>JANHGB010063095.1:39877-86397 GCA_026283785.1 Coracopsis vasa
TTCTCACCCTAGCACTGCTGTCACTGACACAGTAGGTGACACTGGCTGAATGACCTCCCAACCTTCCTGTGGGTAAGCCTCCCTGTTTTTTCACTGGTGACAAACAGGTTCCGTGATGTAGAAATGAAAGGTGGTGTGTACGTTACCAGAGATCAGGCTTTAAGTCCAAACACCTGTAAGCAGTTTTTGAGCCCTCCACAAACCCTTGCTATATAGCATACTTACCCATCCACTAACTCCCTGTCAGAGAGACAACAAGCTCAATGCTGCAGGTTGTAAGGAGAAAAACCAGGAGCTGAGATGATCTTGCACCCCCTTGTGCCCAGTTCTTTCGTGCTATGATCAGCTCAACCATAACATGCTAAAACTACCAACTGCAATGTTTGACAGAATATGTACAGAGTTTTCCTGGTCTCTGTGCAAGCTCCAAGACAAGGGATTTGATCACGCCTGAACTGCAAAGTCAGAGCCTGGCACTGGCTCTGGAGGAAGACGAGCCACACACATCGGCATGCAGCATGGCAAAGAGCCGAGGGTGAAATGGTGGCTTGGAAACTGGCCTGTCCTGATTGGAAAACTCCACACTTGCGCAAAGGAAGCTTGTATGACTTTCTCCACTTAGCTTTATTTTGAAACAGACCCCTCAATGTCTAAAATGGTTCCACTATCCACACAAACCTTATTATAAAGCCAGTGGTTTTTGCCGATAGTGCTGTAACTAATTTAGGAATCTAATACAATTGTGCATCTGTATGAAATAAATGTTCGCATCCCCGACACACGTACACCATATGTATCACATTTGTGGGATCCACTTAAATGAAAAATTCTGTACTGGTCACACCACGTTTTTTATTATAAAGATAGTATCTAGTACAGAAGCGAGGGTTTTCTGTTCACCGTGGGCCTTATAACCTATGCAAGAAAACTTTCCAAACATTGTGCTAGTGCTAAAGGTTTTTCAGCCCAGTTATTATCACAGGCAGTACTTTTCTTAACACCACAAGGATGGGTGACGCATTGAAAAGCTATCGTTTGTACAGGTTGTAGTGATTTCTAGTAGTGATGAAGAGAGACTGCTGGTTGTTGAATCTAATGGAGAACATGGACTAATGTCTAATGAAGAACAAGGAGAGCATCAGTTTTAGCCAGTTCTGCTGCTGTCAGAAGGGCTCCTGAAGGGACTAGAGTAACAGGTGAAATAAATGTTTCCACTCAAATGACCTCTTCTTCAGGAAACTTCTAATCCTTTCTAATGCTGTGGAATTGACTGCGTGGCTATGTGCACAGTCATAAATAAAACATGCCAGGACCATTCCTGGGCTTGGAGAGCCAGGTAGCACATTCATGTCTATCCAGTTAGACCTTCCCACTCAATCCTGGTAGTCCTATCTGTATGACTTCTGCACACAATCCCTTGTGCTGCCTTATCCATGTGAGCTATGGCTCAGGGAGTGCTCAAAGGCATCAGCCAAACCTATGTTGTGGGGATGCCAGTAACTCATCAGCAGAGGTAACCTGTGATACTACTCAAACTCACACTCTGGCCTTAGTTTGCAGAGATGTTGATTAACACAGCAAGAATGGAACAGACTCCTTAACAGCTTTTGACTTGAGGCATAAGTTTCATCATCCCAGAGGGTGTGAGACAGCTCTCAGAGAGGAGTTGTTTCAGCTACAGATGCTATGTGGAGGAGAAGGTAAGATCAGGACCCTACTGTGATCTTGATTCTGTTACAACAGAGGATCTATCTATCCTCCTAGCTCTGAGAGAGCCCACTGCATGTTCAGAGATCAGTGCATGAGTTTAAAGTGTTTCAAATATTTGCAGAATGCTCAGATGTCTTAGAAAAAGGGTTCCTGGTCAAGGCGTTAACATTCTTGCATCATAAAGAGAAAACAGCATCAATTCTAGAAATCATATTAGAAATGAAAGAGAGCAGCTGGCATACATTCATTTTTTCTTATTTACACACATTTTCCCTAGCGTTCAACTTCATTTATAACTGGTACAAAAAGAAATAAATTTTCTTTCCAGGAAATTAGATCTAAGATAAAGTTTGCTTTTGTAAAGAAGCGAAGTAGAATTACATTAGGGCTGCCCTGGAGTAAAGGCAGTGGAGTGATCCAACAGCCAGAGTGCATCTGACACGTCAACCTCTGCGACAACAAGGTGGTGGTTTTGTCTTTTAAATAAACTGCTAAGAGCAAGCTGTGAGTTAAGACATTAAAAATTGCAGTAACAACATGTTCATCAGTGAACAAATCTACTCTTTTCCTTTAGCATTAGTGATAAAAGAAGTACAGATGATGCTTTACTTTCCATCACAACAAGGGATTACTTACTGAAAAAACACTTGAGTGGATTTTGGCAAACTAAGCTATTTCAGGAGCAGCTGAATAAAGTGAGTCTGCCAGAAATACTCTCTTCTTTTTTAGTTACTTTTTATGCTACATTTATGTTCCTAAAGAATGGTTGTTTTTATTACAACCCAATTTAACGTTGTAGCACCATCTTTGAATTTTTTTAGTTCTAAATGAAACAGTAGCGTATTATTAACAATTCGCACATCGTAACTAAAATAAAAATCCATACAAGGTTTAAAACTGGTCAGGCAGCAGCATATTTTTCTTCTTCCTTTTCAGCAAAATATAAAGAAAAAATATAAAATGGGTAATGCTTATGATAGAAGTTTCTGCTGCTTTGAGAAAGGAAAAGACAAATACAAAGCTTCTGTTGTCCTGCACGGTACTAACATCTGGTAATGTACATCATATAGGTAATACTATTTATGATGCCTTTGTAAAAACATTTAAAATCATCTTTTTCCCCATATGCATATGTGCATATGCACACAAAATAGACTAACAACAGTAAATTACTAAAGCTTCATGAAATTATGCACTAAGGTTGTCTTAATTACATTTGCACACTGCCCAATACAAAATCAACTGTTTCTTGAATGCTGTATCTCCTTAGCACTAACCATGAAAGACACCCACTGAATATGCTGGGTGTTTTGTAAAATCTTAAATGGACTGTTTTGCTACTTTAAAGTCTTAGCTTGAATGTGAAGAAAAAAAAAAACAAAACCCTTCCAGGAAAACAAGAGCTCAAACACAAAGTAAATGACTGCAAAGTAACAAGTTATTGCATATCAGCTGATGGACAGCAACTGCCTACTGGCACACACTTAACCCATGGTCAATGAGAAGGTCTTCTGATTTAGCCAGGAGTACTGCATCGATTTTCATGAATGAATTAAACCTGAAAACACACGGAACACTTACTCATTTTAAGGTCAGGAAAACTTTGGAGTTTACTGTGATAGGAGATCATTATTAAATGACATATTTGACAAATAAAAAAAGAGGAACAATAAAACTTGTGATGGTACTTTGTAAAAAAGAACTTACGTAAGAAAAAAATACATCAGGCTATCGCTCTTTCTAGAGAGGCATACTTACTGACAGAGCATGGGACCAAAACAACTGAGGAACTCTTCTGAATATATTTTGAGTATATAAGGAAGTCCTCCTTGTTCAAGGGCAGAGACTAAAGAAAGAGCTAGACTGGCTTATTACTCTGAAAATCATGGAATAAGAAGAGCAGAAAAAGATTGGATGCATTCACTAATCATCAAATAATTAGAGAAAAAGAATGTAGAATTCTCTACTTACAATTCAGTTAAAAAGATAGATATATGAGAAGAGGTATTTTCTACTGCCTACAAAGGAAAAATGTGTGTGTGAAGAATCACACAAATTTCCACTGCTTGGTACATTAGCAAGGCACTGGGTCAGTACCCTTGGGAAAAAAGAGCAAATGTTTGCACACCCATGGCAGATTTTGGCAGACCTTCCTTCTGCAGACAGCCATTTGGGTTGTATTCACTATCTCAGGATTTTCACCAGAGAATACAACAGAATTGAGATGGATCTAAAGCGTTGACTCCATGGAGCTCGTCCATGGGTAAACAACACTGAGACAAGAAGTGACGGGGTTAAGCTAAACAAACAAAACCACTATTCTGTGCAGTGAATATAATAAAATTTGGCAACTTGTTAGCTTGGCAGGATGCTCAGGAAGATCACAGTTAGACTGAAATTCTCACTATCCCCCCCATCTCAAATGGCAAGGACAGCTCAGGAAGTGTTTGGACTGGTGAACTATGCGTGGGTTTTTGCCCAGCTGAACATGTCCGCAGTCAGCACCTCAGAGCAGTGCAAGGAAACATCCAACAGAGTACAATTCACACATTAATGAAGTGTTCTAGTCATCAAAACAGTTGGTTACTCTTGCATAAGCCTGAGATACTAGGACCCTAAATATGCAAACAGGTTGTCTGCAGAGACTGCTGATAGTACTAGAACTAACATCTTCAAATGGGGTCATCAAACCTGGGAACAAGTAGCTTATGGACTGTAGGAGCTAAGAAAATACTGTTGTGCCATCACTTTGAGAGGCCAGTGTTACGTGGCCATAAGCTACTTACAGTCGCTGGCAGAGAATGGCATGGTACTCCCGTAAAGTACTACCCAAAATCTACATTAAGAAGGACACAGTGAGAGATTCAGATACTGGAAAAAATATAAGCAGACAAAAATTTTATACAAGTCTAAACAAGTAACAGTGGTGAAGAAACTGAGGAAGGTTTGACCGAAGTACCAGAATACAACCCAAGTGAAACCACGTGGGTGGTATATGAAAACTGGCCTCTAGAGCAAGCAGGCACAAGATTTCTTTACGTTCAAGACAGCTCAGCTCCTACTCTCACTTTCCAGAAGAAAGCTTTACTAAAACATGCCCATCTGGCCTAGTGACAGCACATAAGCAACTACATTTGTCATACGTGGCATATTCAACTTGGTAATATACTCTACAGGGCTGGTGATCATGCATAGATCAGCTTGCTGTGTCAACCTCATTTAGATGATACAAATACTAATTCTCAACATTCCTGTGCAATTAATAGGCAGGTAAAAGAAATAATAAATAAAATACATTTATAAACAGATGGCAAACAAGATCTGATCCGTATTTAGCACAGCTAAGCTACAGCACTGCACCAATACAGTGTCTTTGGATGGCTCTGGTATGAATCTGTTAGATGACAAGGGCAGTACTTAGGTATCGAAAACACGAGGATATTGCTAATATCCCTGGCACCAAGCAAACACTTCTGCTGACAAGCAACTTGGACAACTGAAGGAGAGGAGCACGAAAAAATGTACTAAGACCACTGACACAGGACAAATTGAGGGGCTTATTCTTTTGCCTCTAACAGGAAAGATAATAACCTTGATAATGCTTTTTATTCTTATAAAACCTAACAGAAAAATTTTAAAATCCTCATTTCTTTCTCCAATCACAATCTCTTTTATTTAAAAAAGCCCCAAAAAGCTTTTTAAGAGAAAGTTCTTTATTGTTTCCCCATTAACCATGAAAAAAATCTAACTTCTACATTGAGCTCTTCTTTCAGCCCACATAAAACCCGGTCATCTCCAACTCCATCAGGGTGCTACTAAAAACATCTGAAACTCTCTGGGCCAGAGTATCAGTGACATGGTTTCCCTTTTGTACCTGGATGATTTATTTTCATGTCGGCATCTGCAGAACAGCCACCGTATTTCTTCACACCCATTCAACAAAGGATGTTTCTTTGCTTATGTGTAACAGCAGTTATGGAAAACACCACCATAGCAAAACTGTGGCTTTCTGAAAAGATTACTACAGTATTTCTCCTTTTCACAAAAGGATCAATGTTCTGCTTTAAGAAAAAGTGCTGAAATTGTTTTATTTTTTCTTTAAAAGTATTTTTTTACTATGCTTTAATATATATCTTACAGTCTCCTCACTGTTTATTTGTCTGACTGCCTCTCTTCACAATGTGAATAGCTTTGGGGAAGATGGAAACTAATGACCTAGCTAAGGTTTTAACCCAGACCCCCTAGTGTTTTACCAGCTGTGCTATTAGGTTAACTGGCTGAATCTCCTCTGCTTCTCTCCCTGATATTACAAAACCCAGTCTATGTATAGCATGCAATAATATTTAAATTCTTCCCACCCCTAAACCTCCCTCTGCTATTGCCTAGCCTTGAAATTCATATAATCTATCATTGATAAATTAGAATCTGGGGAAGGATCAGACAGATTACCCAGATGGTAGCTGGGGAAGAAATATCCAACCTTTCCTAGTGTAAACCTTGCATAATGCTTTCTGATGTAAATTTTAAGTGCTACACTGAGGGCAAAGAAAGAAAGACATTTGTGGAGGTGTATAGACAGAACAAAAAAGCATTGCTCATCTACCATCTTATATATAATTGGTTACTGTAATATAACTTACACAAGATACTTTGACTATGGTACTTGGAAAATCTGGGTAATGGTGACTTGCAAGCACAAAAGCTCCTCACCGTACCCTCCTGACTACCCCCGAAGCAAATCCTCAATTTCAGTAGGTATCTTGAGCTGCTGGAATGAATCTGAACAGCGACATTAAAAAACTGAGGAGTCCGTCTGCCTTATACAGTCAACATTTGTCTAAGTTTCCCTAATAACATGCATACTTAGGAAAATCACAGAGGAGAGCAAAGAAGGAACAGCATTTTTCAATGTGTAATGTGAAAGGCCTGCAGGCTTAATGGTCTAAATTTCAGGTTTGAAAAATTTACCTTCCCTGGAGACTCCTATTCAAAGGTTCCATGGATCAACTCAGATCTTCCTTTTCATGAAGTAAATATACTGAATACCATGAGATATAGATGGATTTTGTGGACAATACTAAAATACACACAATGTGTCTTTCCTGTCTTGTGCACATATAGAATAAATAACAATATTTTTTCAGTCGTATTTTACCATGATTTATGATTTGACTGATTTTTTCCTTCCTGGATTTGCAGCTGTTCCCTGATGAGCGATTATTCCGCAGCCTTTTGGGATTCTCTGGGATATAAGGAACTATCCAGTGTTATCTATTAATATATACATTATAGAGATTTCAGCTCACTGCCTTATATATTAACTACAAAAGACATAAAGGGTCTAATATTAGAAGTTCTGTATTTTTAGAGAAGCTTCTCACAAAGGCTAACTTAGGTACTGAGGGAGCAGAGTATCCTGGACATGATGGTGCTGTTGAACAGGCAGACCACTGATGGCTCTCAGTTTACAGACCATGATGGGAAGCTGGGGTGGGGATCGTACCCAGTAACTTTACATTGAACCTGGTGACAGCAACATCAACTGTCACTTTCAAGTTCTTTATCAGTGACTTCTTGTGGCTTTTCTTGCTCCCTGAGCCCAGAGGCAGGGAATCTGATGGCTGCCTAATGAAGTCAGTGGAAACTTTTCTATTGAGAAGTCTCTCTGCTGCCAACTATATAAACTCTCTCACAATAATTCAATTCTGCTCTCTAATTTCAAAAACAGAATCCCCAATTTAGTTTAAAAAATGAAATAAAGATTCATCCCCAAATATAACAAGATTCAACATCAGCAAGAAGATAGCAATGACCAGCTGCTAGTACACAAAATTTCCTTGAGTGACCTGACTCTGGGTTTGATTGTCCAGATATTATTATTTACTTCAAATCCTACTTCTGCAGTCTTGCTCTCTCCCAGCATGGCTTATCATATGTAAATCATACCCTTTCCTCCTTCTTACAGATAGTCAATTCTGCTGTATATTTAGTGTAGGCCACAACTAATCAGATCAACCCAACACTGAGATTGGCTGATATATGTTTGAAATCCAAATACAGTCTGAAACCAGCACCCTGAAATGGCAACTGACTGCTTTAAGAATTAACCTGGTTTGGCAGAGTAACATCATTGCTAATACTTTTGAGCAAGAAAAGCAGGTCCTCCTGTAATGCTTGAGACAGACACAAAACTATTCACTCCCACAGCTCAGAGTGAAAACCAGTAACCATTTATCTCAAAGATTTTGACTGCTAGTCAAAGTAGACACATTGTAAGCTTTTTTTGCTTTGCATTGCTACATAATGTGATGGCTTGACTTCCCGAACAAAGGAAGATTTGGGAAGGGCTTTACCCATGCTTACTAGAAGTGTGCTGATGACTAAAAAGGCCAACGCGGGATAGGCAAATCCGGTTGCAAAAAGCACAGTGAAAGGTCTCTTTGGGTGGTATAGGTGAGACACGATTCTTTCTACGTTGTCTTTTCTCCTCGAGACTAATTCTGCGCGAGTTCTCAAAGGTGTCAGTAATGGTAATTATACACGATATTTAAACCAAAAGATTTTCTGTGAACCTCACTAAAGAGACAGATAATTCCTGTAGGGCCTGTTAACTTTACCCAGATTTGTGAATAAAGTACAGTTAAAGACCTTCCACTTCTTTCTGAGACAGTGAGAAAAAAACTAGAATTCTATCTTACCTAACGGTTTAAAGAGTTAGGTGATCTAAAAGGAAACTAATGAATTGTGATGTTATTTTGGTAAGTATTAGAGAGAAGGAGGTCATAAGCACATGTGGCTTTTCACATTTGAGTTTCCCTACTTTTGATTGCTGAGGGCAAATGCTTTTAAACTCTTAGTCCTGTAAATATTCTGTACTCTCAGAAGCAAAGTAATTAACCAGAAAAATCTAGAAAATTATGACCTAATGTCTCATTTGCCCTTTAATGCTTGTCCAGGGTGCATTAAAACTAGGTTTTCAAGAATTAGGCCAATACAGTTTGCGTCTTAAGGTTGCCCTGGAAAGGAAATATTTTATTTAAATGATGAATTTTTCTTTTTTTAATTATAAAAAAAGATGTCAATAAGATGTCATTTAAATGCACTTGTTCATTCAACTAGTTAACTTTTTATTTTAATATATATTAAAATAAGAAAAGGAGAAAGAGCCTTTGGTGAAGAAAGTTGTGATATTTCCTTCCTTACTTTGTCTACTGGCTGTACTCATACAGCCAGATGGAGGGAGAAAGGTTGTGCTTCCAAATCTAAAGATTTACTGCAATTTATAATCTTGATAGAAAATCAACTAGGCACCAAAGGATCTCCTTATAATCATTTCAGTTAAAGTTTATCTTCTCTCTTTTTTTATATGCAACTAAACTGAAACTTCTTTGTGCACGTCTATAGTCTGTAGTCTTCAGTGCTGCTGTAAAGATTAGTGCTATTTCAGTGTTTCTAGTATTGCTGGTTCACGTAGCAATTTGTGCTCTTTATAAATTGCATAATTTTTTGTATTTCAGCTTCATATAGGTAAGTAGAATCACCTGGATTTTAAAACATTTGCTTGAGAAGTTAAGAAATCATAGTGGTTTTTATTATTTACCTGTTTCCCAAAAATTTATTAGACATTTTGTAGATGCAGAGCAAAACTGCTCCTTACCTCAAATATCTCATAACTTAGGTAACTTTATTTTCAGAGGTAAACTTCTCAGAAAATGTTGAAATTGTTTTTCAAAAATAAAGCATTTTAAACTTGTGTTGTAAATTCAGCTAAGGGCTTTCTCGGAGCTAGCTGATTTCTGATAGTAGAACTATTTCTGGAATGTGTTAAAAAATGAGCAGGCACAGGATCATGTGCAGGTTTTGTTGCTTTTTTTTTAGGTTTTATATTATCCATCTGAGTAGCACTTCTATTCAGGTGGTCAACAGGGCCTGTTGAGCCTTTGTCGAAGGTTTAATATATGTATTTATTGTATCATCCTTGTATTCCATGGGTTTCCTCTCAGAGGGGCAGACAAAATCAGAGTTTAGCAGTTTTACATGAAGACCATCTAATATATGTGAGAAGTCAGATAGAGGAGAGAGGCGTGTGGACTGTCACTAAGACAGTAATTTTTGTTGTTGCAATGATTCATGGATCGGTCTGATCTCGCCCTTTTAGAGTACATGTCATTAATGAACATTGTCATGACACAAAATCAAAACTAATTTCATTTTGTAAGGGACACCCACAGCTGTGACTCTTGCTGTAAATATGATCATGTTGTTTTTTTGTCATAATGATGAGTAGATGTATGCAATGTTAATAAGACAGCATTTCTAGAAATGCTAGGTGAGAAAGAGTTCAAGCTGCATTGTGTAAAGCTTAGAGTTTATATAAATAGGCTGATACAGATATTTCTAACTATTCATCATATTAAGACAGTTCACAAATCAGGTGCAGTGTTCTTTGCTTAATTTAAAACTGTTGGATTAGGTATTTAAAAAACCTAAAATCAATATTATGGGTCATGAAGGAAGCCTACTGTAAAGCTTTTCTGCATCAGAGTAGAAGGACATCTCTAGATGCACAGGATTTATCTGTTCACTTTAGTTATTTTTTCAGTACTCTTGTAAAATGAAGACATGGTGCTCTGTGATTGCTGCATGTCACAACAGCAGCATAAGAAACTGAAATGTTTAGAGTGAAAGATCTCATATCACCTACTACTCCTGGATAAAATCACCATTGAAACATAATAAAGGGAATTTATCCTCCCAGTTCTCAAAGCAGCTTATCCATTTCTGAAACCTGTTGTCATCAGTGGATGCATTACTCTGTCATAGTGTAGATTAGAGAGGGACAGAAAGTTAAAAATTAGCAACTGCTCCCAGGATCCCACAGTTGCAGCTGGCCATCAATTTTTCTTTATTTCTTTAGTAAATCTACATGGGAAAGTCTTGCTTTTTCTGTAAAAAAACTTGCTTTCACATGCTGCATGACAGTTGTTGTAAGTAATTTAGAAATTAATACAAGGCAGCCAGTCAAATCTGAATCTCCCTATTTTTCAACGTGCTTTTGAGGACTAGTCTTGAACTCACACCTACATTAGGACACTTGGACTCTTAATGGAAGCAGGTCCATTTTTGCTGCTTTTTTTCTTGAAGATAATGACTTCATTAATTGTATGGGGTATTATTTTCATTGTTCTTTTTGGTTTTATTATCATCATATCTACTTCTGACCTCACAATCAATGTGAAATGGCTTGGCACATAGGTAGGTCAGCTGCTAACTTTGCATTGTTTTGAGTGTGTGTGCACTGTTGGCATAGCCACACAGTACTCACCCAAGTCGGAAAGATTTTTTGGTTCACTCAAGTGCCTTCAGACTTTGTGCATGATGCTGCTTTTTTTTTTGTCTGTACCAGTGGCGTGAGCTCGAGCTTAAGTTTAGGAAACCAAGATCAGAAGTCCGCTCTGTATTTAAGTATTTAATTTTTAACCAGTTTGTGAGTGGACACTAAGACCTTATTGCACTGAGGACCACGGTTATGTGTTTAACTATCCCATGCTTTTACTAAGAGTAATGGAATTTTCAAAGAAGGTGGCTTATTTTTTAACAGTGAAAATAGCTTACTTTAGTTGACATTTTAAAATAGAGAATAATTTAATAGAATGGAAAAAAAACTAAAACCAAACAATAAAGCCCCCAAATAAAACAAAACAAAAACCACCCCCCCACCAAAAAAAACAAAGAAAAAACAAACAAAAAAAAACCCAAACCAAAAGACAAATAAAAAAAAAGAGCATCTCAAACCAACAGCAACAAAAAGCCACTAATTTTACCTCTTCATTAAATTAGTCAACTTTAAAATCCATTCTTGTGTGCCTTCTTATAGAATCATATCATAGAATCATAGAATGGTTTGCGTTGGAAGGGACCTTAAAGATTGTCCAGTTCCAACCCCCTGCCATGGGCAGGGACACCTTCCACTAGGCCAGGTTGTTCAAAGCCCCGTCCAACCTGGCCTTGGACGCTGCCAGGGATGGGGCAGCTACAGGTTCTCTGGGCAACCTGTGCCAGAGCCTCACCACCCTCATAGTGAAGAATTTCTTCCTAATATCTAATCTAAATCTACCCTCTTTTAGTTTAAAGCCATTTCTCCTTGCGCTGTCACTACAGGCCCTTATAAAAAGTCCCTCTCCAGATTTCTTGTAGGCCCCCTTTAGGCACTGGAAGCTGCTCTAGGGGTCTCCCCTGAGCCTTTTCTTCTCTAGGCTGCACAAGCACAACTCTCTCAGCTTTCCTTCACAGAAGAGGTGCTCCAGCTCCCTGACCATCTTCATTTGCAGGTTAGTGACTGAAGCGTAGAACTCTTGGAAACAATTATTTCCATCCATTTGCTTATTATGGAACATCAGTCGTCTTCCCTGTCAGTTGTATCCCACCCCAAAAGTTTGATTTCAAAACCGTTGTACCTATTCTCAGAACTCGGAAGCGTCTCATTTCAACAGGCCAGTATCAACCTTTTCAATCACAACCCATTCTTCTTTTCAGGTTATTGCTGCAAATAAAAAGTAGCATTACTCTCCAGAACCCCAAAATGGGGGGTGACAACAACACTCCCACCCCCCCCAAAAAAAACCCCTCAAGAAAAACCACAAACAAAAACATACTGGGAAGGGGAATTTTTATTGCATTTTCCTAAAACTGATAAAGTTTAGAATTCTTTTATAGAACAAATCGTTAAGGGTTTTTTTAATCTCAACTGCGTAACAGATGGTTTTGTTAACCACTTTCACTTTCTCTTGAATGTACTTGACAAACAGGCTGTTGACTATCACAATTAAAGAGAAACAAAATAACTATTCAATTTCCAATATAAATAGGTTGCAATTATATAGTAAGATTATGAGATCTGAAAATTAATATTAAAGCAAATGTTCTGGATCTGTGGTTTGTAGTTCTGAGGTTGTAATGTTAGTATTGATTAAAATTCAGTCTTTAAGTGCTTAAGGATTGGTTGTATAAGTCTGAGCTTTTAAATATGCCTAATAAATTACAGAATAGGAAGAAAGAATGATAAGCTAATGAGTAGCAGGTATAATGGTGTACAGAGTCCTTAAAACTTCAAGGTAAAGTTTAAAAGTATGGTAGTTGATGAAGTATGATGTTATTCTACCTTCACATAACTTTTTCAGGTCTATACTAACCCTGTTCTATTAAGCTTCTGGAAATTTAAATTTTAAGACAGACTCTGATCATGATTACCATTCACCTCGGGATAGATGCATTACCTCTCTTTGCATTTTGTTTTTGTCTTTAAATGGTGAGGAAACAGACTGGGAATTTGGGATGCACAATACAGTTATCATGTCCAGGCACCTCAATGGAAGAAGAAATGCCCTTCTCTCCCATACAGCTTGAACTCTGTCCACACGTACCACCACCATCAAGCAGTGCTGTCGGTAAAATAAGGGTGATTTTCTCCCTCTTTCGTTGTCTTCAGTAGATAGTATTTGGGGAGATACTCATGAGAATGTTTAATACATTGCCACTGTTAATCCTTTCCACAGCCTGCTTTAAGTGAGAAGGGGAGATGAGTCTCAATCTTCTAGCAGCCAATGCCTGTACTCTAATGGAATAATTTCCATCTGACAGAGCATGGTACCTGCATTCCCTGGTCTTCCTTTCCCATCTGATTCATGTTTTGGAGATTACCTTTACTGCTCATCAAAGCTTGATGATAATTTTGAATAACAATTGCAAAAAACCCATCCCCCAAACATAAAGTCAAATCTAGCAAAGTGTGTAGAAGGATTTGTATTGCTGTTGGTACACTTTTGGGTGAGACTGCAACTTGCTGCAAATCAACCTTACTTGATTCTTCAGCACTAATGTTCCCACACAGGACAGGGAAAAGTATGCATGTCCTCCAACAAGGACAATGCATGTCACTGTGCCATTTTTTCCCCTGGGAACCTGAAGATGAAAATAGACACCAAGAGCTGCTTATCACCCTCCTGTTGTCCCACATCACTGTGTCATGAGTTAACGAATAAAGCGTGGAGCAAAGCAGCTCTGGCAGCTTGCATACAGCTCCACGTGTGGTAAATCACCTGCCTTGCACAGGCTCCCAGCTGAGGCAGTCAGCCTGCTCCTGGGTGCCTGGCTGGCAGCTCCACCTATGTACAGCTATAAATTGTTCCAAAAACTATTTCCAAGTCACCTTCATTTTCATTTGGGACATTGCCTATTCATTGTATTATTTAATTTTTATTTAATATTTCACCTTCCTCCTTGTTCACTTTGCATAGTGTAAAGGTGAATGAAGACGGTAACAGTTCTAGGTAGCCTAAACCACATAGTTTCCTGTTTGAGGTGCTGCCTGTGCACCAAATCCAGTTGCTTGTTAGTACTGAAGCTTGAACTTCAGAGGAAACAATTACCCCTGTTAAAAGAACTCTGTTTAATGTATAGTGCATAATGAGAGGACAACAGGGAGGATCATTTCACTTCTTAATGAACTACAATTGAACTTAAAGCCAACTTTTGTCCTCACTTCCACCAGTGTAACACAGGCCAGGATTTTCCTCCTATGAGTGAATGAAATGTGAAAGGTACAGTTCTGCAGCTGCTTTGTTCTCGTGGAAAGTTTACTGACAGTGAAGTATTGTGCAAGAAGCAGCTGCAGAATCAGGCCCTTTGTACACATGCACTTGTAGTAATCTTAAATAAAATGGGACCAGCAAAATGGCACTTCAGCTCAAAGAAAAATCCAGCGTCTTCCATCTGCTCCCTGCTCTTGCAGCTGCAGTGAATTATGATGTGCTGTCACATTTATAGGGTGATTTCATCAACTGATTTATTTAATTAATTTAGATTTAACATTGTACAAAGGGTATGTGATAAAATGGTGTAACTCTTTCCTCAGCCACCGCACCAGCCAAGATTTATTTTAAGTATCCTCTGCCTCACTGTGTCCTCCCTTGTTCTTTTCAAGCAGCAGTCAAGAGAGAGTTTGAATATCTGATCAGACCTAAAGCTGCTTAACTAACGGTGCTGCCATGGAACAGAACAGAACTGGCAACTTCAATCTTGTGTTATGATGCTAGAGTTAAAACAGCCATATATTCTCTCCACCAAAGAAATATCTATCACACTGATGCATCCCTAGTGACTCTTGAATCTGCACAATGTTTCATGTAGAATTATGGATGCATCTGTGCTCAAATTATTACTTGGGGTGTTAACAATATGTTTCCTGAATACCCTTCTTGGATATGATCTTGAAACATCATAGACCACCCTGTTTATTTTGCTTGTATGGAACAGTGAAGTCTATGGGTGCTAAGAGATAAAATCAGTAGCAACACAAATCCACACTTGTGATTTGATGTCATGCTGGTTGCAAAAATAAGGGACACTTTCCTGGTGATGGTTTCAATAATAATATTGCATTTATATTATGCTAATATGTAATGCAGACATAGGAAAAATTAGGACATGGTATTTGGTAGCAGCTGTGTATACAAACATAGGAAGTTATGATTCCTGTGCTGAAGAACTTCATATCAAATAGATAAGACAAGTTAATGGAACAAAAGTATTCCAAATTGAATATATTCTGATGTACATACATATGTGTGTGTGAGTGAGAAAGAGAGAGGTGTTTAATTATGCTTCTTGGCTGGGTGGACATAAATCTGAGAATCCAGAGGAAGTCACAGTTTCAAAATTGTTTCTCTCAATGTTTCTCCAGTGCTTGCTTAAAATGGGGCAAGGGTTATGCTGAGTAAATCCCAGTAAAATACCAAGCACACTTTAACTAAGTCAATGTAAAATATCTACATTTATAATGCACGTTTTATAATATTGATTATGCTGCCGTTATAAGCCATAAGAATTCAGTGATTCTCACTTATGAGGAAACAAAAACAATTCAGTGAAAGAGAGAATGAAAGCAGTCAGAAAGGACTGAACATTTGTTACAACATGTATGTAGACTTCGTCTGAGAATCTTTTGTGTGCCCCTGAATAATGCACTAGGCTTTATGAAGCCAGAGATGGTAGAAATATTGTGTTTCATTTCTACTTGTTGTCTTGTGATTTACATAGTCTTGAAAAATATTTGATCTTCTGAACTGTATTTGGTTGTTTATTTTCCCATAAATTAATACGACTAAAACCATAGCTTATTTCTATGGAATGAGACCACAGAAATAAAAGTTTTTTCACTAGTTGGAAAACTGTATATAACAGTTTTGTTAAAAATGTATGTGCTCCATCTGAAAAGTTTCAATGATCTGTATTGTTGGCTGTTCTGATTTCAGAATACTGGATAAAATCAGGACAAAGGGGAAAATGTTATTGCAAGAAACTGGGCTTGTTTCCACAGTGTTAGAATTATGATTGTGACTCCAGAATTCTAGGCAGTGCTCAAAAAATAAAACCGGGGCAAACCCCAGTAATTTAATGTGTTAGGTCATCATAAAAGAATTCATCACATGCTAGTTTGGAAAAAATGAGTCAAAAAGTGTAGGAACTATATCTTTATTTCCAAAGCAACCTGGGTAATTAGAATTTGATAACATCATTGAGGATACAGACTTGCTTAGACTTTTTCAAAGTTTATTAACTTCATAATCAAAAGGTGGAGATGAGAGGAAGAAACAGCATAGACTCTTCAGTAGTACAGAATCATGAGCTAAGATTAAATTACACAGAAGATCTATTTTTATAATACCCATTTCTTAATAATTTTTACCTGATGACTACAGCTAAATGTAGGTATTTGTGCCACAATCAAATTAGATTTGATTTCCACATCAGTGTAGCTTGTTTACCTGAGGTAATAGAATTCCTCACCAAAATAAGAGGTTTTGTTATTCTCATGGTGCAACAGAACCATGTCAAAATCAGAGATGGTTCCCTGTCACTACTGTATGGATTAACTGCTGTTCTTATTGAGTAATTCACCTTTTGATCATCCAATCAATAGGAACACTTACAACTTGGTATGGATGCTCATGCCTTCCTTCTTCTCTCACTTTTTATTTTCAGTGATTTCTATGCTAGATATTGCTTGTCATGGACCATCTATATCCTGGGGATTATTTTGTCTCTCCTAGCCGAGTGCATGCAAAGTTAAGGATTCATTCTTGTAAAAAATAAATAAATAAATAAATAAATCTCTGGTAAGTGCTTTCAAATCCAAAGCAGCTTGCACGTGAGTTGACAGGATTTTTTGGAAATATAATAGGAAATATTATGTTTAGCCAGAAATTCTATCTATTAGTTTTGAATGCGGGGTTGATTTTTATGCTTATATCGCATTTGGCAGACCCCATCAGGGCTGTGTTTAGTCTTTTTTCAGCTTTAACTTTTTTTTTTCCTTTCTTTTTCCTGCTAATGTTGAAGTTGAAAACTTGCACCACCCACATCACTTCCAGACCAAACTGTGGTTTGCCTAGGAAGTGAAAATGAAATGCTTCTGAATCAGAAGTCTGATCTCCATATGGATTCTCTCAACATTATTAAGAAGCTAACAAAAAAATTATCCCCTACTCTCTAACTATGAATGTTTCATATCCACATTTTAACTAGAAAAACGTGTATGAATCTCTGACATCAAGCGGCTCACAGAAATCAACCAACTACATCAAAAGTCTAACATATTAATCTTTAAAAAGAGCCTTAATTTTATCCTTTAATCCTTTAAAAAAAAATCATTATTACTTTATTATTAATGAGCTTTTACTAGTAGCAGTAGTAGTCACCTCAGATATCTTCATCAAACTATACATTATTTGGTCAATTAATTAATGGTGGGAAATGTATTATTGTCTCTAGCCAGCAGAGTAAAGAAATGACTAAGAAAAAATGGATTTATTTATCTTTACTTACACTGGGCAAAATGAGACTTTTTGTGGACAAATCAAAATGTTGTCTGTTAGACACATTTAAAGATTCCAATTTTTGTATGCTAAACCACTGGAAGAGTTTACAGAGAAAAAACTTCAAAGATTTCTCTGTAGGGTTCATTATATGTTGTTTGATGAGAAAGGAATAGTAAATTGCTTCCACTTCAAAACAGAGTATTAGTGTAGCTATTCCAGTGGAAGACTAGACATATACACAGCTAAGAAAAATGCCTAGAATCACTGCAGTGACTATTACTGAGAATCAGGAAATCTTTGAACCCACTACTCATTCATGAGACCTTGCATCTAATTAGGTGGCAGATTAAGACCTTGGTCACAGTTAGATCTTCTCAGCTGAAGTAAACGGCACCATGTGTGCATACTAGCCAACTTCTTGCCAGCCTTCTCTAAAGTATGTGTTTAGAATAAGGTTCTTGTGGATCACTATTTAAGCTATCTAATTTGCCTTTTCTAGCAGTACTTACCTCTTTCCAACCATCATTTGTGATCATCCTCAGCACCCAGGTTAGACTCCTTTTTCTACTCATAGAATTTTCCTGCCTTATATACTCTTTATGGCAGTCTTTTACGCCCCATAGCCTTTCTCTTTAGTGTTTGCCTCTGCACTGTGTGATCACTCCATTTTCTTTCTTCCCTCAAAAATCTCATCTCCTGTATTATGCATTTTAATTCCATGGCTGGTTATATACCAGTGGTGAAGGGGCCATCATCTTTCCTTAGAAAAGTATAGCTTTAATGCTCTGTGGCTATCTGAAATAGTCATATCCTTCTGTGCACTTGCTTAGGCTGTGAGTGTGATACGCTTAAGCAAAAGGAGTCTGTGCCTCACATTGATAACAGAAGCAAACAGTGACTGTTTTGGTCATTTGAAGCAGATAAACAGGAGACCATAAGCAAAAATACCCTCTAACCAAAATTAAGAGTAAATGCTGTGAAAATTGCAAACTGCATAATATTGAGCATTTCAGCTGTGTAAGTCCTTCTACTCATTTGTCAAGAAAGGCAAAAATACCACTTTGTTTCCAGAGATTCATGCAGGCTTTTGTCTCTTTTTACTTTCCTTGGCCTTTCTTTGACTTTCATGTTTGAACCTTTGGAACAGTACAGAATAGAAGTCATCCAAAATTGCTAAGATTGCCTAGTTTCACATTAAATGATACAAACCCTCTGAGTTCAGCATAATTTCCACCCAAAATCATAAATCTGCTCACAGTCACTCAGCCTGTGATCATGGAGAAAATTTTTAAAGGGCCCAAATGTAGGTGTCATAATAAAACCTGTCAGCAGGTTTCGATTTCATTACAAACAATTTGTACAGTTCCCTTTCAAAAGCATTCAGGAAACTGAGAAACTAGCCAAAAGACAATTCATGACTGAATCATTCAATCACCAGAAAAGGGGTATAAATTTTGCCTACTGATCATGGAAAAAAATGCTAGTAATTTTCACCACTGGTCTTTTTCTGGACAGAGAATATTATAGAATGAATGGTTTGGATTGGAATGGACCTTAAAGATCATCTAGTTCCAACTTCCCTGCCATTCCCCCTTGTCCTGTCTCTACATGCCCTTGTAAAAAGTCCCTCTCTCTATTTCTTGTATGCTCCTTTTAGTCACTGGAAGCTGCTCTAAGGTCTCTTCTGAGCTTTCTCTTCTCCAACCTGACTGAGGCCGAGCTCCCTCAGCCTGTCTTCATAGGAGAGGATGCTCTAGCCCTCTGACCATCTTCATGGCCCTTCTTGGACTCGCTCAAGCAGGTCCATGTTCCTCTTGTGTTGGGGGCCCCAGAGCAGAATACAATCATCTTGTGGTGCTCAAGATTACAATTCTGGCAATCTATTTAGTCTAACAACACAAAAATCAGCCAAATTAAGAGCTTTCAGAAAGTTACTAAACACAGCACATATGTTGTTGGGTGCCTAGTCTACCAGTAGATAATAAATGTACTATAAGATGTCAAATTAGGAGCAGTTGTCTGATAACTGAAGGAAGATATTAGACTATTGTTACATGTTGAAGAAATGCTTGCCTATAGAATTATCAGACACCATAAAAAGCTGGCATTCATCTATGCATATGTTCATGGTTTTTTGATCAGTATTGAGATGAGCATTAAAGAAAGTGTAATTCTAAAGATTTCTGTCTGCTAAGAGCCATGCTGCCATTTTTAAAAGTTAACTTTTTAATAAAATGAGAGGACTCTGAAGGCTAAAATAACTGATATCTTTTAAAAAAGGTAAAATTATTAAACCCATGAATTGAATTTGAGTAATTGTCATGAAACTACAGCATTCTTGCAGACATATCGTCCATGCTCAAGATATATGACAGGTCTCTGGGCACGTATATGTAATACATCTTAAATGGCTTGCTAGAAAGGTCTTGCTAAAAATACTGTTGTCTGTCTTCATAATTGAATAGTTCTAATATGTGTCTTAAAATGCTTATGTTCAGAAATTGTCGATACTTCTAGAAGTTTCTTAAATGTGAAAAAAAATCAACTGTTTTCAAGTGATATTGATTACAACACAATATATTAATTCACAGTGTCCTTTTGAATTTTTATTTCTTTAATTAATAAAGGGGGGGTTCACTTAAGATATTGAATTTATTTTATATTCTTCATGAAGCACAAGGAAATGCATTTCTCTTAATGGAGAGTTAACCAGTGTTAACACTTTACAAATTTCTTTGAAAATCTGTGTCTATGTACTATCTTCCAGTCCTTTATATTGGGTGTTAAGAAAAATACTGGAAGAAGCCATGATGGTTTTAAAGAAGCAGCAAAAATCAGTAGGCAGCTACTTAGAGTATTGCAGTATGCAGATAAGCAGCTTTGCTAAACCTGAACTTTGCACAGCAACATCAATACAACTTGTAGAACAATGAACTTCAATACAAATGCTGTGGAGGGAGAGAGGAAAAATGCTTCTTATAAACGAAGCAGTAAAAGGTGTTAATGCTTGTTGACAAGAGCCTGCTTGAGTTATTTACTGTGTTCAAATACTTTGCACAAGAATTCCTAGCAATAACTACTTCAGAAAAAAAGGCATGGAATTGATGTGGCCTGTTTTTGTTAAATGCAACCCTCTACCAATACAAAACTAACACGTTGAGAAAGGCTTCATTTCCTTGGAGTGCAGCAAAATAATAACAGTTGGTGGTTTTTAATTGCACAGAATTTAAATGTCTGTACACAAAGAAATATTTTAAATCTGACAAATAATATTTCAATGTAAAATATTTGGAATATTTTGTGTATCATAGCTTCTTAAGTGTATGCTGTAAGGATTATATTGGCATGTGTCCTGGATAACTGCATTACACTTAGGAGTGATGAAGACATTAATAAGTTATTTTGTTATACTAAGGAAAGGATGCAGTGAGGTGTAAGAGTTTTAAGTACTCACTGTTAAGAAAATAATTCATTGCATACCTGGCTATTTATTCGCCTTTCTGAAATGGAATAGTGACAGCAATCTAGCCTTCAGGCTTTCCAAGCACTGAGTGGTGCCGAGATAGTAATTCCAGATGTAAAAGATGAATGCTTCTGTGACTATTCTAGCTTTGGTGGGAAGCCTGGTTTCTAAGAAGGTTTTGGGTAATCTTTTGAAGAACTCCAAGTGATCATCTGTTCTCATGCTTGTGTCTGGAAGGTCTAATAGTCTGTCAAGACTTCTGGTTTCTTATTTTTTGGGATCATCTGATAGTTGTCTTCCTGTGTTTTTCCTGTCTTTTAATATGTATACTGAGGAAGAATATCATACTAGAGACTGCTTGGTGTGGGTTAAAACAGATTCAAAAGAGATATTAACATAACCACTGGCTCCTGAGCACTGCCATCAGAAAGCTCTTAGGGTCCCTGCAGCTGCTGCCTTCCTTGTCCATGACTTAAATACATGTATGTTGTTAGGTGGGTGATTGCTCTTTCCTGTCCCTGAACACCCAAGCCTTTGAAACTTGGTTCCCTGGATCTCACCCCATGCTGGAGCTAGCCTTGACAGCACTGCAGGTGTGGTGGGTTTGACCTTCCCTAATATGTACATTGGGGAAAATGCTTTAAAATTAAAAAATAAAATAATATTTTTTAGCAAAAGCTGCCCACAAAGGTTTAGGTCCAGAATGTGAATCATTTCTGAATAATATTTTTCATTCTCCCCAAATTCTCCTGCTGCTTTTTATGAGTAAACACTAGCACTTCCTTACTCTTCAAGTCCACTGTCAAAATCAGATGAGAAATCAGCTACTGTTTATAATACCAAAAACTAATTTACATCATAGGAAGTCCTGTGCATTTTGGTAAGGGCAACATTTAAGTTTGAAATTGATAGCTAGAAAAATCTAAGGAAACAAACAGTATAAGCATGGGAAGCAGTGATCTGGAGAGTATGTGGTTGGATTCCCAAAGTGTTACAGATCCTAACAGAGAAAACGTACCTTCTTGACTGTTGCTTAGATCAATTATAAGCAGAAAAAGTAAATGCGTTAATTTTTATGACAATGTAACAGCTAATTTTTTTTACTGTTTACCTATTTCTACATTTTAAAACTGTGAATATTGCAGTAGCAGGGGAAAATGTGGAATTTAATTTTGTTTTAATTAAAAACGCAATGAAAAGTGACGTTTCAGCATGGCTTAAGTAAATTCAGCTACTCTCGTTTAAATGTTCAGAACATTTTTAGATAATTGTAACTTCCTAAAGATTGCAGGATTTCATGCATTGATTTTGCCCCAGAAAATAAAAAAAATCTTCTAGTAAGCAGTCTTCAGCATACAAGGGAAAACAAAAGGCTACATTGCTGTAAGAAACCTGAGATCAGATCCAGGGGTACACCTCAGCACCTTTGTCAATCATTGTAGGCCATTGAATGCCCCATGGCCTCAGGGAGCACTACAGACAAGTCTTTCTGGCCTGATGCCTCCTGAATGTCACCTGAAAGTTGTGCTTTGTCCCGAATACTTTATTATGCAAAACCCAAAATGTCGTTTTATTTATCTGTCTACGTATATATATGTTATTATTTATTTGTTTGTTTGTTTGTTGTCCAGAGCAATTTTGCATGAGACCTGTAAGATAAGATGACAGTATTGCAAAACAACCAGCTACAATTTCAGGTATGTCTTTGGGGAAATTATTCTAATACTGTGATACTTCTGAATCAAACACATTAGGCCTGCATGAAAATCAGTCAGAATCAAACTGTTCTTGTTGCCTTTCTGTCTTTGTTGGATACGTAAAAGTCTATCCAAACTTTAATGCGTTGAAGCTTTTTGTTGTTTTGTGAGTGGTTATAAAATTATGGAGTTATCAAGATCTGAGAGAGTTGATATGGTTGGAATAGGCACCCAAATTGGTAAAATGTTTTTTGAAACTTTGTTGGAACACTTTATATCACTTCATTTGGAAATGGGAATAAAGCATTGTTTGAGAATTTTAAAGTATTTTGAGTATTTCTGCTTCTAGTAAAGTTGCATGAATATTTTTGCTCATGGTTTCTCTCTTTGCATGGAATATGTCTAACTTCTTCAGTGACAATCAACTACAAAGCTGTTGTGTTTTCAGCTAGCTGCCTGAATTCTGGTACTTATGCTTGCATCACACATCAGAAAGCTTGACTGGTCTTTGTAATGGCACAGGTTAAAGCTAACCACGTATTTCTTCCTACAGCTGAAGCATTCTGCTCCAAACACAACTTAGCAAATGTGAATACAACACAACTCCTTTTTCTTAACTGCAGCATTGCTGTGGTACATCCACTTGAAGATCCAGATGCATGGATTTTGCTCATCTTTTTAATGTCAGTGCAACATAATTTCGCTACTGTGAGCTTTGATTGTTTTCTACAATTTTCTCTTCTGCTGTGGAAAAGGTAAACCTAAATGTTCCCTGTAAATGGTGGTGGCATATCAGCATTCTCTGCTATCAATCTGGTGGAGTTTTTCTGTTTGTCACATCTCTGCCCTCTGTGACTACAGTGATTTGTTTCTTTTCTGTCTGTCTGAGACTAATGTTATGTGATGTTGATTTGAAAAACTGGTAGAGTGGCCAGCCTTTCATTTATCTTGGGAAGGATGCTGGAACTAAATCATTACTCTATTGCTGAAGTAAAGGAATTATGCAGGAGTCACTCCGCAGTGAGGACCCTAAGATTGTTTCCAGAACAGTTTGGCTTACTGAAAAATAAGTGCTGTGTAAACAAACCACTGTTCCTCATCTAATATGCCACAATATCCGTCCAAATAAGTGAAAAGGCTGTTCTTTGATGTATTTTAAGTGCTTATTAACATGAAGTACTTAGAAAATATTTTGTATATTTCTAAGGGAAATCAGGGATAAATCAGTCACCATTTTTGCGTAATCCAAAATCTCCCCTGGAAACATTTGGAAAAACTCTACTTAATTGTATATTTGTTCAGGGATATCAATTTGTACTTTATGATGTTGTGATGCCAAATGTACTGTTTCTGCAGCAGGTCATAATTCAACACTCTAAATACACAGCAGCATACTATTGATGCTCACCCCCACAAGATGAGGTGGGTAAAATATTTGAAAGTCTGATTTCTAGTACTGATTTCAGCAAAGGGAAATGTAAATAATCTATCAGTTTTCATGTCTTTCACAACAAGGATTGCTTCCCATTTAAATCTTATTTTCCTATATGGGAAATGGGGCTTTATCTGCATATTGACGCATGCAATCCTTTGATGTTTCAATTTCTAAAGATTTGTTTTCTTTCAGATTTTTCATCTATGGTGTTTGTATGTGCAGTGTTATTTAATCCTAAGGAAAAGCAAAGTGGTTGATTTTCACAGTTTTAAGATATGAACACTGTCACTTGGAGCATCTACTTACCTTTTGACTAGGAAATGAAATTTCCCTTTTACATACTCAGTTTTTCTTTACAAACCTACTGGGCACATCTCTCTCAGATGCAGTTATATTTTGAAGAACTACTTCTTCTCATAGAGGAGAATAAACAGCAAATACTCAATGATTTATTTTGACTTTTAGGCTTCAGTGTTTAAAAACATTTGAAACAATGACTCAGATAATATAATAGGAATTATTAGTGGGTTATGGATGACGTTAAGCTCTTTTTATTCCATATTAATAAGAAATCAAATTACTTACGAGGCCTCTAGCAAACATATAAACACGAGTTAAGTGTTTTGGACTCCATAAGAAGCAGTTGTTCACATTTAACATATGAGGAAAATATTGAAATTGGGGTTTTCAGTGTCAGAGGATTAAAAATATTGCTTTTAATAATGGAATAACTCCTCAGATGTTTGGAAAATGGGGATGTAAATGTGTTAAACATACTTAAAAGATGTGGTGCACATCTTTGAAAGATGTGCTGCACGAAGTTTTATAATGAAATACAAATCTAATACAAAGACTTTGTTCACCAATATTGGCTTTTGCATATATCAGCAAAATTTTGAGTGAAAGTTTGAGAGAAATTTAACTAATTTATGCTTGCTCATTTGAGGTTTTGAGCATTGGTTTTGGGGGGGAAGAGTCAGAATTTTAAAATGTTATCTGAATACTTCACATTTTTTAGTACACAGGGCAAATAATTTGTTTTACAGTGCAGATTACCCTAAGTAGCATTTTCCAGACTGTACTTGCTAAGCAAATTCTGCCTGTGATAAATGTAAGCAATGTGGAATAGAAAAATGGTCAGAATTTAAACTTGTTCTGCAATGATTTCCCACCTAACGGCCATTAAGTTTTTTCGAGAACTCTGAAATGGAACTTGTATATAGACAGTCACCTATATGCATTACTAACTCATATGTTACTTAATGTCTGTGATATTCCCCAGGATGAGCAACTGGGGCAGAGACTTTGCTGCTTGAATTTTATTCAAACTAATCAATCAGGACAGAAAATGAAGGCATTATTAATATTCAAACTGCATTTTCACTTCCCACAGAAATGTTTTTTATTATTATGGCTAACTGTGTCAGCAGTCAGACTAGACATAGACTCATTGCCAATTAATATAAAAAATCCTGTCTTTGATTTACTAGGAGAGACTGAACGGACAGAATTTTTTATTTTATTTCATGCATTTCCTCTCCCCAGGCTTCACCTGATTAAGGTATTGGCTCTCTGTGGGTCAGTGTACTTTTAAATTATTAACTACTTCACTTCAATCTGTAATACTTAATTAAAGCTTAAAACAAAAATAAATTGGTTATGTTTGGTGAAAACGTTGTCAGCCAGATGGGATTTTAGCAACATAATAGAGCTGATAGATTTGTTTTGTTTATAGCGAGACTGGATGACCTTGAAGCGTTCATCTGGCCAATGTGGACTCTTTAAGATAAGAACCCAATTTCTTTTCTTCTCTTTACCTGGGTTAGGATTAACAGTTTGCATTATCAAAAGGATATTAGTACATGACAAGCCTACAGATATTTCTTAAGTTATTTCACTTGCTGTCACTCAGAGCCAGGATGAAGGCACTGTCAGCAGAAGTCATACATGTTTGACTGCAGCTCTGGCTGTACAGAAAAGAAGGTAGCTTTAATATTCACCCTCCAAGGTTTGCTATTGCATTCCTTAAAGTCTGTTTTTGTGATTGAGCGGAACAACGCTGTTGTTCTGTTGCCTTGAGAGGCAGAATTTAAAAATGGAAAAGTTATTAGATTGAAACAGTTATTTCCCTGCAACCTTAGAACAGAGAGCAATTAGATTAAGAGTTAGGTATTAAACTCTTCCAATCCTTCTCTTTTTTGCTGTAACCATTAAAGTCCAAAGGACTTTGTAGTTGGTATCACTTAAAACCAGCTGGGCAAGAAATGTAATTTCAAAATGCCACAAAATATTCCACCCTAGTACAGACATCAATGATGGCTGCTCTGCTATTTCTATACTTTTCAGTTGCCACTCAGGAGTCAGAGCACATGTTCTTTTCATAATAAAAACAAAAACCTTTTCAGTAATAAACTCCGCTAAACTCTTACATTTTTATCCCCAGTTCCACATGTATGCAACATACCATGATGCCCTAGTTTGCATCCAGCTGTTTCTTCAAGGTTAATTTGCTGTGAAAAGAACTTGCTTTTGATATCCTAGAGAGATTTTTATACCTTTTAAATAACATAGGTGCTTTGTTTTCTTTTGAATAACAACTACAGCCTCATGAGATTCTTCCTCCTGTCTTCCTCCCTTCTATAGTACAAATGCATTCCTTTAAAGGGAGCATCTGGGCTGAAGTTTTCTCCTGCTTTTATAAAACAAAATGTTAAAAATGAATTTTAAAAAGGTCATTGTATGGGCTACAAGTGCCAGTCTGATACAGATGTTACTCAAAACTGAACACAGGCAAGCACCCTTTTGGCTAAGATCAACTTTAGCTCTGGTTTAATATCTGATATATCTTACACTTTCAGGTGTCATGCATCAAAAGAAATGATATGTAATTTCCACTAACTCTGTTTTGGGAGTATTGCATACTCTTAAAGATCTAGGATTCAGCTTTTGAAATTCCTTTAGGTGTTTGTATTTCCTGGAAGTTGAACACTTTACCTTTAAAAATTTGGCCCCATATACTCCAGCACTCACTAGTCTGTAAAAAATTGCATAGTAATATAGGTTGCTATCCTGCTGATCCTCAAATACAAACCTTCTGCTTCTACTCTGCTATTTTCAGTGTATATAATCTTCACATTCAGAATACTGTGAATATTTGGATTGTCAATATGTACCTTGCTGGCTGGAAAATGCTGTCTCTTGCCTCCTTGGATTGCTAACACTCAGGAAGCAGGCTGAGCTGAGGTGCTAACAGACAGAGGAAATAAAAGGAAATAACAGGAGTTTAAAGAGGAATTGTACAGAGAGACAGAAAACGCATTAAAATGTCTTCTCACCCTCCAAGTCGTATGTTTCTGTCACATGGAGCCTTTGCTGTATGTATTTGGCAGGCCCTTTAGCGGAACCCATAGCTATCTGGCAAGAATAGAGGCATAAAGTTGATTTATCTGAGTCAAAAAAAGAGCCAGAGCTCATTGAAGCATGAATTTGCAGTGTACCTTAAAGGGTAGGTGTGGATATACAAGCAGAATTTCACGTTTATGTTCCCATAGCGTAAGAGAGGTTTTCACAGAGATTTTCATGGAGATTTTCTCTACAAACAATATCACATTAAGCAGAGATTCGTAACACAGAAAAGACTTGCACAAGGTATGCAAGTCCATATCTGCCTTGAATACCTGGCTAAGTTACTGAATTCTAAATCCTGTGTGTGTACAAGGAAGCACTGAATGAAGACGCACAGGAGGAGCATAAACCTTAGTATATATTTTTTACATCTGCAAATTTTATTTTGCGGTTGTGTATGTCACCAGCTTTGTTTTTCTAGAAAGTACAAAACTGGGAAATAATATAAACATGATCCACAAGTGAAAGGCAAACAGCATGCAGCCAGCCCAGAAAAAATGGAACGCATTACTGTGGTAATTTTTTTACATTAGGAAATATTTGTGGTGGTTTAGCCTGTGCAAAATAGATCAATACATTGAAAAGGTATTGTTCAGTGAAACTTAATCAGTTCAGGTTTGTAATTGTCTTTGACTCAGTAATTACATAACTGGATCCTTCTACCTGTCGCATCCTTTCATAATCACTTTATTTTCTTTTAGTGTCACTATGTCGGATGTTAAATTAGTTGATAATAACTATCTTGTATCTTGCATTTTATAACCTGTTAGTAATTTTGCATCTCAAGCGTGGACATCATGGTAGTTCACTGTTAATTAATTCACTTTGAATTTTAAATCTCTAAATATTTAGTACTTGGCTTAGATAAAACAGGAATTCCTGATCTGTTGGTTGAGTATCATAACTTCAGTCATCAGGTAACAGGAAAATGGATACTGAATTTGGTTTCATTAAACTTCTCAGACATGACTGGGTATTTTTTATTGTTATTTGATGCAAGATCTTTCTGACAACTTATTTTAAAATGCACAGTTGAATTTTCTTAGTTGCATTCATTTTCCCCATGTTCATGCAGAGAGCACTTTAACTTTCAAAGAATCCTAAACCAGGGAAAGCATGGTCACCTTGGGAAGAATATTATCCTCAGCACATCTGAGAGAGTCACATGCAGAGGGCTTCAGTTATTTTAAGCCAATACTTTTGTCTAGAAACAGCAAACCTACTGCGAGAAAGTTGATTCTTACAGCAACTGGATGCCGGCACAGTGGATGGCAATGTGGATAAAGGTGTTAGCAGAGCCTCATGGTTAGTTATTTCCTGCAAACCGAGAGCCTTGTAGCAGCGCCATGGCTGACCAAAGGCTCAAGCTAACACTCTGATGTTACTCATAATCTGGTTCCTGGCATTATAAATCATGCTGTATTGACAGAGGGGTCAGTCCTCTGAAGGTGTTGTCATATGATAGGGGATGCTGACATTACCGATGTTCCCCTAGCAGAAGGCAATATGTGGGTGTGAAGTAGGCTTAGCAAACCTAAGCTTTGTACAAACATCGTGCTCTTTCTGCAGGTTAATCAGGTCTTTAATAAAAGACCATGGAAATGTCAGCAGTCTGAACAAATAAACCAGAGCTGTAACTGAATGTTCACTCAAACAATGAAATATAAACCCTTTTTTTATTAATGTTCTTCACACAGAGACAAAATGGATTAAAATTATAATTAGAAAATATATGTTTTCTAAATATTGTCTATAAGCTTCAGTACATACTTGAATATGCATTACACGTTTATCTTGCAGACATGATCACACTTCAAGGCCTGCAGTCCAAAATTTCTAATGAAAAATGTTGATTGGTAAATAGATTAAATAAATGGAAGAACTAAGTAATTAAGCAACCCCTTGGATTAATTAAGAGATGATAATGATAGGAGGAAAAAAAAAAGATAGTTTTTGTATCAAGGCAAAAAGCCAATCGTATATGGTTTTGGTCAGAAATATAAAATGCTCTTTAGCCAACCTTTTCTTGCAGGTAGTGATAAAATAAAACTATTCATGAAAATACATTTTTCAGAATTTTGGGTGATGAGACTGAAAAGTCAGTAATAATACCTGCTCTCAAAAGATCCCATTCTTGTCTCTTGAATCCTAAATTAGATATAACCTATTATTTCTTGGGATAGTATTATTCCTATGTTATTCTTCTAGGAGGGTTTTGAAGGGGTTTATGGGGGGGGTGTGGCTTGGTTTTTGTTTGGGTTTTTTTTCTTTTCAGTATGAAAACTGGCTGACAAGTTTGCTGCTTGCTCTTCTTACAAGATTCTCTCTCCTCTTAAAATAAAATACTTACCTGAGAAAGTCAAAATAATGACAGATCTCCTAATCAGTGGAAAGTAGATACAAATACAGGAACACTATACTTATTGTCAACTGCAGCTAGGGGGGAGTACAGTTTGTAAAGCGAGATAGATTTAATTGCAGCAAGGAAAATTTACATTTGGTAAAACATTTTCTATCCTCTACTGTTGAGGATATGAAGCATTGGTATAGAAAACCTGGCCATGCCCTGTAATTTCCATTCTTTAAATAAATAGTTAGACAAATATTAGTTAGGAATGACAGTCATGTCCAATCTTTCTCTGTAACAGGGGATAGACTGTGTAACCTTTGTAGAAGACTGAGCATGGAAGAAATTATGCAATACCTATCTAATCAAACTGATGAGAAAGTCAGTATGTAACTCATCATTTTTCAACATATGGGATTGTTTCTGCTGCCCACCTCCCACCCCCCCCTTCTTCTTCATTTTCACCTGTCTTTTTATTGTTTCCAAATGAAATGGAACAGGTTTCCCCAAAAGCATACCATAGACCTTGCCAAAGTTGATCATAACTGTAGAACCATGACCACAGCCTCTGGATCCTTCCTGTGCTCTCAGATATGCCTCTGTTTGCATTGCCCAGCTATGGTGAAGGTTAAAATGAAGATTTATACTTAGTGATGCAAGGTAAATTCTAACTGACATTTAGTTTTGGCAAGCCTTCTCTTTTATATGCTGAGCTCTAAGTTCTGGTGTTCAGCCAGTTTTTGACACAGGTGCGGTGTAGTGCCATCGTGTGGATTCAGGATGGGTGGAGGCAGAAGATAGGCTTGAAAGACAAAAGTAGGTGTGGGGCAGTTATGTAGATAGTTTGAATCACCACAGCCAGAAAAATTAAGGTGTTATTCTATTACCAGGTTCTGAATAGCCAGCCCTCCATGATTTCTTGGATATTGATCATCATTTAATCCAGTAAATTGTGGAAGCAATAAAAATATTCAATTGTAAAACAGAACTTGTGTCACAAGCAGAACAATAGGTAAAGAACAGTTCTTTGACAGTGTTTTCCTCTTTTCCTAGATGCCTTATTTTCTTGCATATCTGTCATGCTTATTGTAAATGTCAGTGCAGGTTAGTCTACTTGCAAGAAACTTTTGGTCTAACTGTGATAGTCACCTAACTAAGCTCAGTAGCATGTATAGCATTGATGATGTAAGGACAGTGGATCCGGAATGCGTCAGAAAAAAGATACACAAATCAGTCTGTAGAATGAATGCAGCTGTGGTAGTGGGACTGTAAACTGTTGTATATATGCAAGCAACTAAGGCTGAAATGGGACTTTTCAAGGAGTCCCATAAACCAGACTATATTTTGAAGTCACTATTAAAAATAAATACATAGATGAGATCACCAAGTGGGATGTGAATTATACTACTACATGGTGTGTTGTGCTGCAATTGCCCATGGAAAACAGACGTTTTATTGTTTGCTATGGGGAAAATAGTAGTGCATATTTTGAAACTTCTTAATGAATTAAAATAATAATCTGAAATTCATGTAGTAACACATTAAAAAACCTGTAATGGCTACATTGTTAGATGGGTATTCTCCTATTCGGTAGCTGATCTAGCTTACTGATTTTAGATCAAAGCTTGTTGAGCAGCATAAGATAGTTTTTCTTTCTGCAAAGACTAATGGTCTTTGCAGAAAGGTGTTTGAGTGTCTAACACAGTTCCTGTTGGGTACTGTCCCTGTCACTGAACATATTATCCAGACATTAATGTTGATAGCTTTGCCAGTTTGTTTATGAGAAAGGCCAAAATCTGAAGAGGCACAGACTAAACTAAATCCTTCCTTCCTTCCTTCCTTGTCAAGGCCTTGATACTATACGTGAATAAGAAACCTAATATTACCTCTGCAGTGCCTGTCTCCTGGATTAATAGCAGAATTTAGTCTCCTTGCATGTTAACATGCACTACTCTCTCAGCACCAATAAATTCACACAAAAGTACCAGCAGTTCACCAAAAACATTGGGTCCTGTGCTCTTTCAATTCACCTCAGGTGCACTATGGCTGAGATTTCATACGAGTAAGTCTGCTTGATGACTACTGTGTGAGAAGAGCCATATTATTGCTTTAATTACTTATAATGAAGGATCATGGGATGGTGATGTCATAATTTTAAGACTTACTATGTCTAAGTGCACTGCCAGGAAGAGGAAAGATGAATGATGACTTACGTACCTTGGACAAAATTCAGATAAAAACCACTTCAAAAATGTTAATTATTTGAGGTCATTTTCTATTACATAGGATCTGTTCTTCAGAATTTCTTACAGGTTAATAAAGATGATTCAGGGGTGTTCAGCCTGGGTTGGTTTGACAAGAAAAAGCAGCAACTGTGTGGGGGAGGGAAAAGAAAGAGACAAAGGGTGTGATTTATCGATGTGCACTTTGCTATTTGTCACTAACAAAGAGATGGTTCACAAATGTCTCAGACTCAAAGCTGTGATCTGTCAGAACTGCTGAGCTGGGGAAATAATACCACTAAGTAAAAATAGATTGGTCAGCAGTTGCAGACTTATCTGCAAGCAGGTCATCCCATACTATCTATATGTGCAGCAGGCAGATCATTTTGCTGGGTTAGGAGGAAGATAACTTTGTTGCAGTGTTGTCCATTATCAATCAATGTTTTTAATTAGTTACATGATTGACTAATGATAAATCCCCACTGATTAATTGATCTTTTTTTTTATCTGGCTAACACTTGCTTTATTATGAGGTGATTTTTCATTTGAATGAAATACTTCATTATCAAAATGCAAGGGGTTTTTATCACTTCTGAGGGAATGAAGGAGTAAAAGGGTGCAGAGGGGAAGGAATACTGACATCTGTCAGGGAAAAAGATATTAAAGGTACTATTGATCAATGTTAGTCTGATAAAAATTATTTGGAGGCTCTGTGAAATAATTGCGAGGATCCACACTTTTTTTTTTTAAGCTACTGCTGTTTGCCACAGATCAACCTTTTTTGTTATGATGAAAGGAATAGGGTTTAATATTATAGCACTTCTGTGCTCTGTTATAATGCTGATCATCATCCATAAATGCTCTTATATTGACTCAATGATAAACCTAATACTTATTTACAGTTTTCTTAGCATCTCAACTCAAACATAGTTATATGTACATACACAACCATTCTCTCTTCCTTGAACAGGCAACTTGTGTTATCATGGGTAGTGATGTGCATGTGAACTTGCTCACCATAAATCTGAGGCAGGCTTTGCTGCAGCTAGCAGGAACCATTACAGTAAACAAGTGATGACATTGAGTTGGCTCATAAGATCCTGATTCTCCACACATGTATATCATTATATCTTGTGGTAGCATCTATAGAGTGGCAAATATAATATATAAATATATCCCAGAAATGAGTTTGCAGATTGCCTGGAAATACTGAAAGAGCAAGCACACATGTTGCATTGAGCAGTTAAGCTGCCCTTAATATTAGCAATGTAAATGCATACTTAGTAAGCTGTTAAATTGAGTCTTCCAGAGGGAATGGACTGAGCTGTACTACATAAAGGCTTGTAGCACTTTTGGATGTTAGGCTTTAGAGTATGAGCCTTGTGAGCAAAGCTATTTCTGCTGGCATATGGACCAGATTCAGTTTTATTTGTCTTCATCTCAGTGGCTTATACTGTTCTAGCATTGAATACCTCTTTATTTTATGTTCCAGTCTCTGTCACTGACCACACTGGCTGTTTCTCTTGACTGAGAAAATATTCATTTTAACTTGGTTCCATTTCATTAGACTAGTGACACAGAACATTAACACAGTAATATGGCTGAAGTCCTCCAAAAACTATCATCAGTTCATCCACAGGCCTATCAATCTGACTAACCCTTGCAGGATCAGAATGAATTACATCTTTATGATTTTCAAGGGATGGAGGCTTAAGAAGAAAACATCAAACTGACTCAAGATGAAGCAGCCTGATAACTGATTTTCAACCATGTCAATTAGTGGGTGCTTTGTGAGGACTGTAAGTCACAGGGAATGAGGAACGTACACAGCTAAGCTTAACTAGGGCTCCCCATGAACTTCCAGTAGTCAAGTGAAGCTTTCCTTTGTTTTCTGAACAGGCCTGTATATACTGACTGTGAGCTCTGTTCCCAGCTATGCTGCTGACTCTGGGCAACTCACTTTATATCATAGCCCACGTTTGTGGTCTCTGATAGTAAATGTGTTTTTCACTGAATCCCTTTCGATATGTGAAATATAATTCTGAGAACGGAGAGCATGAGGTTAAAGTTTATGCAACACTAAAAGCAATGGACATGTGAGTTACTTCCATGAAAAATCTTGTATTTGTATTCCAGAAAGATAAATTATAATCTTTTTCGCATAGGAGCAACAAAAGCAAAATATGTTGTTCTAATACTTGTAGTGAGCTCTTTTGCTGGCATCTGGGTAGGAAGTAATGGTAATATTTTTGCCACAGCACCCATGTAAATGAGAAATACTCCACCCCTGCTAAGGCACTGTAGCTCTGCTTTTTGCTACCTGATGCCTATTGTTAGCTGTAGTTTCTTAAGCCATTCAACTGTTTTGGATAGCTAATGAATTATCTGTTTTCTGCAAGTGAAAAGTATTACCATAATAAATTTGCATGTGTAGTCTTTCCAGGTACAAGTATTTGCTAAGCTTTAGATCACCCTTATGCAACAGCAGTGAAGCAGATAATGTGCAAAAGGGAAAACTGTCATTGCCAGATCCAGTATTTCAGAGCATGTCCACTCACACAGCAGAGACACAGCACAGCTGCCTCAGACAGGCTCTAAGTCTCAACTGACTGGTGACAAACTTGCAGGGTTTATTCCCTGGAGTCTGATGCAGCTGATAAAGCCTTTCTACTCCTAGGTGTGGAGTTGGTGTCACTGTACTGGGGGATAAAAATTTGAACAGGTGAAACATTCTGTTTCAGAAAGAAATTTTCAGACCCCATTCCCTTTGTCTCTAAACTCAATCATCACTCCTGTCCAAAATATTGCAGGCTCTAATACCTGGGGCTAGCTTTAGATGCTGTGTAGATTGCAGGCTGATGTGAGCCATAGGTGAGCTGCTTGCCAATTTGTATGGGGTCATGGGTGGCAGCAAATCCATTTGCCTAGGTTTCCTGAGCATCTTGGAGCAACAAGGCCACTCTTCCGGGCTCTGTCAGCAGGCTCTGGGCCACTTTGTCACTGCTTTGTGACTTGCAGCCAGTCTGTGGCCATCCAGTACTGAAGTCTAGGAGACAACTTGGAAGTGAAACTCTTAACTTCTCTGACCTCCTCAGGAAGCTGATCCTGGTGGGCCCTATACAGGTAAGAAGCCTTAAGTCAGTCCTTATGTTTTGCTCAATACTGGTGCTGGGAAGGCAGCTGCTGGATAGAACATTGACAAGGAAGGAACTTGTCCTACCTGAGGGTGTCCTCCTGGATGGTATTCACTGCTCCATTATGCACCAATGCATGTCCTTAGTTCATTCCTTCGTTTTGCCTCATGTTAGCCTTAGTGGCTTTGTGTTTGTATTAAACAGCCTTCAGGGAAGCACTTGAACAGTTGCTAGCAGAAGACTCATAGCAGTGAGAGGAATTACATAGGGAAGTGCAATAAGAGCAGAAAGAGTACCTCAGAGTTCAGGGAGAAAGCTGAAAACATGCAATGAAAAAGTTCAGGGGACAAATTTTTATTGTGATCACATAGTGGAGCTATTCTGAATTCCTATTCATGTAGGATTTTGTAGCGACATTAAGTCACCCTGCCTAAGCTAAGCTCTGAATCATCTTTATGAAGTCACTGCAGGTTTCTTATGGCAATAATCAATAAAAACTTATTTTCAGTCTTATTTCAAGCATTTCCTGGGGTGAAAACTATTCTCAGGAGTTCTATCTCATGGGTAATCACAGAAGGTTTAAAGCATGTTGCTGACTCAGGTCAAACAGCATTTCAGGATGTGTTTAGAAAGACTGGGTTAGATTCATGATGAATGTACAGAGCAAAATAACTTTATCTGAAAGCATCCAGTAAATAGTTTGGTTCATATTCTAGAGTAAGACTCCTAAGCTAACACAAACAAATTTAGGATCTGTGGGACGTTGTTAGGTGATGCTAAAGTCTTGAAATCCAAAATGGAAGATGTTGAAGGTAGTAGGTCATTTAAGATGATTTTTGGGTTGTGATTTGGGAGTTTTGTTTAATAGCTTAGAAGAAGCTATTAAACAGAAACTCATCAGCACTGAACATTACCTTCATGCTCCGATAGAGTGGTTCCAGTTGGTTTGTGCTAGAGCCTCTTGTCATTTTCTGTCTATTTAAACTTCAAGTCCCCAGTGATTCAGAAATCAGTTCTGACAGAGCATGCATTCTTGGGTTTCTGCTTTCTGCTGAACAAGATGTCCACAGGTGACAACCAGTGTTTCCTTAATGTAGTTAACAAGGTTAAAGAATTTTAATCTAAGGCCCTTTCTTGTGAATGTCTTATTCTTCTGACAGTGTTTCCCACTAGCTTCTTAGATGGTGGGTATTGAGGATTGTCAGCTCAATGTCTAACATTGTACTTCAGTGTGAACTGCTTAATTTCATGTCCTCTTATCTGTGGAATCTTGTTAAGAATTATTGTGCTAGGCATGCAAAATAACAAAAGTAGAGTCACCAAAGGCAGTTTCCTGTCTAGCTTCTTAGAAGACTCTGTCAAGCCAGTCTGAGGTTCACTTAGCCAGTGCTTTTCTTTTTTCTGACCAGTGGCATAGAAAGATATGTGTTTCAGACAGGCAATTTTTTGTGTGCCATTAACATACAATTTTTTGTTAAATTTGGTTTGACATTGAGAATTTTTTTCAATGTGGAAATACAGCACCCCTTGAAAAAAACAAATACATCTCTACGATATTTTCCCAATAGAGCTAGCATTGTGGCCAGCAGAGTGCAGTTAAAAGTCTCTCCAAGATAACAGAGAAATAGTTACTCTTATACAGGGAGTTGAAGTGTGATGTCCAGGGATTCCTTATCAGTTCAGGCTATTTCTGTGGCCCCACTGCTATTTGGGGCACCTTCAGGAGAACCAGCCTGCCAGTGAGACAGAAGATTGCACTCCCTGGCTACAGAAATCAATATCCTGCATGTCAACATCCCTACAACTTTCTGCTCTAGGATTTTATTACAATCTCTATCATCAGTAGTTCAAGGGGCTGCAGCTTTTTTCACAAACCAGACATCCCTTTCATTCAGAGATGCCTTATGCAAAGCATTCACTGAGGAACCAACATAAAAAATTAAGACAAAACCACCTTCCCGATGGGAGCACTTCCTTGGTATGTGTTGATGAAATATGTCAAGACTCTTTAAATTGAATTCTTAGGTTCACTGCACGGTTTCTTTTTCAATCACAATCTTCTGTCCTGTCTGTGCCTTAGTTGTGCATATTTTGTTACTCTTTCAATGGGTGATTTATTGGTGGACAGACCAGCTGTGACTAGTTGACATGAGATGTGTTATAGGAGGGCTAAAAGAGTCTGGTTTAACTTAGAAATGTTGGAGCTGTAAAAAATGTTGATTGCAAGCTGACAGAGCATTGAGTTAGTTGATTTGATAGAGCATTGATTTACCTGATTTCTGTTTACCTGGATCAGTCAAACCAGTTTCAGGTGTTAACTGAGCAATGTTTCAGTGTAGAAAGTGTAATGGATAAAAGAAGATAATTTCGGGTCATATCTCATGAATTGTGTTTGTCAGATCTAAGGGACAGTAGTCAATGTTCGAAAATTTTCTCTTCCAGTTAATGAGTGGTGTGCTTGCTCCAAAGCTATTGCTGCACATCAAACACCACCTGTGTGGCCTTGCTTGTGTTCACCGAGTTTAGTTTTAGTTAAACAGAGTTGTACCTGCCAACAAAACTGAAACAGCTGTGTTGAGTTGCTCCGAGATACCACGTAGTCAGGAGTTATAAACAAGAAACTCCTTCTTTCCTATATATGCTGCTTCAGAGAAATTGAAATTCCAAGCAAGACAAATTTCTCTGAGCTAAAATACGGATACTCCACAGCCCACACAAAAAGAAAAAGACTTTAAGCAGCTGAACTGACCATGCTAACTTAAAAGAGAAACTGCCTAGCCATTGATAATAGGAGACATATATATGACTGTCATCTCGTCTCATAACATGCATGAATTAAAAATATGGTGGTAACCTACTTTTGGTTATCTGCTTTAGGCATTTAAATTTTCTCTTCTCTGTCTCCCCTGGGCTCTGATTTCTACTCTTCAAGTTCATGGAAGTCAAGGCACAAAGGAATAATAGAATGAATTTCTAAGGGTTTATATTATTTCTGTGCATGTGTGTGAAGGTAGGTGTAGTTTCACTAAAACAGAAACATTTATATCTGAAAATTGGAAAAAGAAATATGAAGCTGTCCTCAGTGTTTTGATTTGCAGCAGCAAGACAAAATAAAACCTGATTGGTTTATAACATTTTTTATTATGTGTATTACAGGCAGAGACTAGTTTGAAGTTATCTCATGCTGTTGTTGCTGTTTGTACTGGAGAAACTGCCGTCAGAGCCATGTACTAGATAATGGGTAACTGCAACAGAGACCCTGTCTCTTCTCCCCAAAACACACATATACAGTGTTTTGTGCTTTTACATAGGCAAGTGTGTCTCCAAGAAGAAATGGTAGGAAATGCTCTATCAGTGTATACTTTAAAAGCTGTTGTGACCTGGCATTTTGAATAGGGACCTAACAGAAGAGAGGAATGGTTTTTTTCCATGTCCTTGAAAGTCAACCCACATCTGCCTCTGTGTTGTCTCTAACTTAAGGAACTTGCATGCTTGGCATTTTCCGAAGACTTTCTGCTAAAATCTCAGAGTGGTTCATTCGTCCGTAATGTGTTCTCCACTCTACAGAGCCGCAGGGCCGTGCAGGATGTTGGAGGTCATGGATCTCTTGCCTTAAGGTGAATCTTTACTGGGCTGGCCAATACTTAGCATCCATTTCTCTTACTGGTCATGACAATTTTGAGAACTTTCTAGTCCTTTTTAAGTTCAAATTGTGATCAAATTCTAAAGGTAAGGGGCAGATATGAGTCATGCCACTTTTTTGTTTGGGGTTTGTTTTTTGTTTTCTGGGTGGCTTTGGGGGAGGGGGGGTTTGTTTGCTTTGTTGGTGGTGTTTTTTTTGGTGTTTGTGGGGGTTTGTGGGCCATACTTGGTGTGTTGTATATTTATAATATATCATGTGTACCTACAGTAGAGTCCAACAGATTGCTGTTTTCCCTTGGAATGGTTGTTTTCAGCCATTTAAACTTTTGTGGTAACACACACAGCACTCATTGTGGCTCCATATTGTGCAGTTATGAAATTTTGATTTAAAAAAGGTTTTAGGAAATGAAATACTGGAACAACCTACATTCAAGGACAGTATTGTAGTATTAGGCACTAAAAACAGGAGCAAAGCTTATCTTTCCAATCTGAAATCAGAGTATTTATATATGTAATTGTATATTCTTGCATTCATACAACTCTGGGCTTACTCAGTGCACAGGAAGAACAAAGCAGAATCCTCTGTTAGTCTCAGGTATGTTATTTTGAGGTTACATCTTTGGGTTGGATACCAGGAATTTGCAAGTTGCAGCACTAATACTGACACTGACTTCTAGGAGTTCTTGAATGAGACTTATAAGGCATAAGAGTGAGCAAATAAAAAATATATGGGGCAATCTCCCTGCTTGCATTTCCTCACAGGCAAGCTCTTGATTTCACTTGTAATGTAATGTTCTTTAAATGTAGAGACTATGTGCATGTGTAATAGAAAAACACATCCTGTTAGATCGATAGAATGCAGGGGCAAACGTGCCTCCATAAACCATGGCGAGAATGAAGATATGTGAGCTGACTACCTGAGTGCTTTCTTTTATGACCATGATACTATATATTTAAAGATACATTTTATTATGAATCCAGATCTCTTGAATTAGCCTAGGATCATATTTCCTGGTTTCTAATGATTACAATTTAGTAACATATGGTGTTGAAAGTAAATCAGATTTTGTAGATCATTTAACCCAATACAGGTTAACTTAGAGGTGAAGTCCCTTGTAAGTCCTGAATCTGATATTTTATACTAATTCCCGTGGTGACAAAATTAATTGCTATTCTATTGAATGTGATCTTTTCTTCATTAATTTCAGTGTGCCTTCATGCTTATATTTGTAACCGAATAATGGTCGTGATTTTGTCAGATCTTCCTTGGCGGAATTTGACCTGATGAAAACTATCAGGTCAGTGTTTCTCCTTATGGTATTGGGGCAAATCCCCCACTAGCATAAGTTATTGTAACACTATTCTGAACCTATGAAAGTTTACAAATGAGGACCTTACCCATTATTACTACAAAGCTGTTGTGTTACAAAGAAGGTTTGTTGGGTTTTTTGCTTCTAGTACTAGATCATACATAGGAGTAGCAGGGTTTATCATTTCTACTGCCAGCGGATTCTTTTGTGGAAGACAGAATGATTTGAGAGTCCATGCCTCACACCCTTGGCTCTGGGCTCTGTAGAAGCTCTCATGGGTTTGATTTGTGTGGAAACTCTGTAAGGTAGTGAGTCAGCAGCTACCATGCTTTTCCAACCCCCTGTTTCCCACCATGTATCCCGTTAGAACTGAAGACTGATGACTGTGGCAGTACCCCACCTGTGACTGTGGGTGACATTGCCAATGGCACTATGGCATTTACCAAACCTTACTGTGGGTTGCAGGAACTGGCAGGAAGAGTAGCATGACTGGCAAGTCCGCTTGGCTCCCCCCACACAGAGATGTCTATGCCAGGAGAGTGAGGCTTCTTCTCAGGAGCGGTGTGGTAATGGTAAAGCTGAAAAGATTTCAGAGCTTAGTTGTTGAACTTAAAGCACATCAGATTATATAGGGCTCAAGGAAGAGATGAGTTTGTCACTCCAATTAACTGCATTTCATACTGAACCCCAAGCAGATGTATATTTTTAGTTAGATTTTCTACATTATAAGTTATTTTTAAAACTAACACATTTGAAACTCCTTTAGGTTTGAAACCTCTAGGGTCATGTTTTCAAGTTCTCTGCAGCAAAGTGTGCTATTTAATGAAGAAATAAAAGGAAACCTGAGGTTCACAAATATTTATTGGGCATTTAGAAAGTATCACAGCTTTATATGGCTTTTGTGATTTTCATTCGAGATGGTAATGGAGTACTTTTTAGGGTCATCTACAAACTCCAGAAATAGTTTTGGTGAGTTGTAAAACACGGTGAGTAGATTGAACAGAATCACTCTCCAACACATTCACCTCCTCCAGGTCGCTGTAAGGGTGCTTTAGCCAGGCAGTAAGCAGGAAGCTTGCCTTGGCCATAACCCAGGCTGTAAGTTCCTTATGAATAACTAGGGAATTGAGGTTTCATGTCTCTCAGGTGGGCTTTTACATTTGACACCAAATTCTAAGAAACAAGGATGAAATATTTTTTTTTATTATTATCATCATAGTAGTACATTATCTACTGGAAACAGACCTGGAAAAGAGTCAACAAAGAATGTTTTGTATTTTGTTAGCTGGTTTTAATTTATCAGCTGCCAGTTTCAATATATTTCTCTAACTAGTTGTACTGTAACTTCTGGAAAAATATCTACCCCCTACCATTCAAATTCTGATGCAGGATGTGTGAATATGCTTGTGCGTGTTCATAGTGTTTCCAGGCAGATTCAAAATGTTTGTTTAAAAGCTAGAAAAATCTGGTCTTCAAAGTTCGGAAGAACTTTACTGCTCATACTGATGTGGAGAGATTTATCATACTCATGTTTGTTAATACCTCGGGGAAATTAGTATCTCTTGAGTAATGGAATAAATATTGAGCTTCAATGCCAAGGTGCCTGTGGGTTACAACTGTTGGGATTGTGTTATAGTATGGTTCCAGGCAAAAAGGATTGTCTGTGCAAATGAGATAATCATGAGTCATCAGCCCTGTTGCTGCCCCTCATACTATCCCGGGTATATTCCTGTGGGGATGGAATGGCAGCAGCCAGCCCAGCTCTGCTGGATGCCCTGCAACATGCACATCTGCCTTGTGATGTTGTGGGCTCTTCTGCATGGAGCAGTGGGCATCAACGCAGTGAGAGGCATGCATTCTGGTTTAATCACACTCCTGCAATCCTGCTGGCCCACAAGAGTATACAAAATGCAGTTCTGGATTTCATTCTGAGTTTTGAAACTTATACTATTGAAAGTACAACAGTTGAATGTCAGTGTGCATCTGATTCCATATGCCTTTTAATTTCAAGGTAGCATTCATGGCACTCCCAGGACTATCCTTAGAATAATGGTATGAAAACTGAGCTATATTTTTCTGTCAGCTTTCAGGGCTCAAGTAACCAGACAGGTGCAAGACATGAGATTCTTAGTAGAAATGAAACAAGAAAACACTCATTGTTCACAAGTATTGGGAGAACTTGTTTCTCTTTGCATTGCAACGTCCTAGCACAGTTATCCTGTGCTTCACAAAAACCTGCAGCAATAAAGTCAAGCAAGTGAAAAATTCAGATGAACCAATGGTTTGAGAACTGTTTCACTACTGATTTGTGGTGGCATCAGACCGTGAGGTCTGTTTGGCACAAGAAAACAGATGGATATGATTTATGATTTCATGATAGTTTTGATAGGTAAGTTTATGCTTTTAGTGAAACAATCTGATGGCCAGAAACAGGCATTGTTGTGGATTAATGTAGTTTCAAAAGCTGTATGTTATATTTATACTGACCTGAACTACCCTTTCTTGAAGGAACTTACGGTCTTATTGCCAAAAAGCAGCAGTGGGGTCTGATGAGGGCAGCCAGCTCATGGGAGGGATAGCTTTGTCAGGTCGCCAAAGAATTTTGGTTCTTCCTGGTCTAGCCCAGGCTCGTGATCTGGTGTTCTGTTTTCCTTCACACAGCATCTTCACTTATGCCTGTCCCTTGTCACTGCTTTCACAAGAATCCTGGTTTTGCCATGAAATCTATGTACTGGACAATGCTGAGCCCTTGCTTAAATGGCTTGTGATCAGGATGGTTGGTTGCATTCCTTCTCCATAAGAATGATTTATTTCCTCCTGACTTGAAAGAAGTATATTCTTGGTTCCCTTCTCTAGGTGCTGTGATGGAGACATGCCTTGGCATAGGTTTTCTGCTCTCTCATGATAATGGATGTTTCTGATCATTCCATAGCACTTTTGGATGAGTACTCCAGGAAAACATACTACTTTCTTTTAGGGACTTCAAATGGACAAAAATTAAATAGATGGTGTGGTTATTGCACAGTTTAAGTGTTAGCTGTATGTAACAAGTAGGGAAGAAAACAGTAGAGAGAAGGATTGTGGAAAACATATATGTAACAACTTGAATGAAGTACCAAGCAGATAAATTCTTTGTCATTGTCACAATCAAAATTTGATCTGTCCTTTTACCATTAAATTTACCTCAGGAAGAATATCTGTTCAGTGCCATCCCAGCTGTAACTGTATATATTTCCGGTTTGATCACAAAGTAGTGTTAAGTGTTAATAAGCATTTTTTATAATTTTAAAATGTTTTTTTTTGTAACATGATCAACAATAGCATGTCAGACTGAAACTCGAAAACAACCAGCCTCATGGCTTGGGAAAAAAATGTTTAAATCCTGAACTGATCAAGAATTACATTTCAAACACAATGTTCTAGAAGGAGTTTCATCTATGAAAATGTTTCTGTGTTCATGAATGAATGATTGGTTAATGTGGAAGGGTAGAACAGTCCTCAAGTGTCCTGATGCTAAATGAGCATGACCTAAGACTTCTGATGAAACCAAGAAACAGTTATCAATTAGCATCAGTTTCAGGAAGCATTATCGTATCAAGATATCTCAGGGTGCCTTTACAAAAGGAAAAAAAACCCAATAATTTAATAGCTCAGTCTGCTGTGCCAAATGAATGACTCAAAGCAGGAGGGAAAAAAAATATGCACCTTAGTTTCACAATTGCACCAGCCTGCAGGGAAGTGTTGATTTATTTCCAAAGTATTTTTACTAGGAAAGTGATGTGAGATGTCCCTGTAAAGCTTGAGCTCATCTGAATACTTAAGGACACCTAACTTTTTATTCCTCATTTTCTAGCACTGATTTTCACTCAATTTTCACAGGGCCGTCAGACAAAGAAACCAAGTGAATGACACGAATGTGTATTTTATGCATATTGGAGCAGAAGTTAGCTGTTGGAAGGAGATGGTGGTTGTATGCTAGTATTCCCCCAGTAAACTCAAGGGCAGATGCTTCACAGTCTGTTTTGGGACCTCTTTAGGGGTCTGAAACCAAGTCTGGGCAGGGTGGGTTTCATTTTTCTCCCTGAACTTTGAATTCTGAGTGGAAATTCAAAATGCCCCCATTTTGATAGGTTTTTACAAGGTTTCATGAGGTGCTGCAGTTAAGTTATTTTTGTCTTCCGTATGGTAAGCTAAGTTTCCTGGATGAACTATGTTTCCTCAATGTACCATCACTTTTCCTTGTTGAAGGTTTGCAGCAAACTGGAGACCAAAAAGGAGAACAGCTCCAGGAGGGATGGTGACTACATCAACATTGGAGTGATGATCACAGTAGCTGGAACACCAAAGACGTTAGTATTTAGTCCCTTTCTCATCCAAGTTGGCAACCTTTTTCCCATGTGCGCTGTGCATAAGCTATGATCCTCTGAAAACGTATAAATCTGCTTAACTTAAAAGCCTGAAATCAAATGAAAAAATTATTCTGGTGACCTTACTTCTGCTCCTTGTATGACGAACATGATGGCATCTAAAATCAGTTTTAATGCGCTGGAGCAGAGCCTGAAGTTGGCAGAAGAGTACAGCTTTGGCTTCAATTGCTGAGATGCCAGAAGAGATTGGAAGTCCTTGACATTCTTCCAAGAAGTCACTTTGTCCTGGATGGAAACTGGCATTTATCAGTGCAGATGATAGTGGTGTATTTTAGATGGCATCAATATTGATTTGTATACTGTGCGAGCTTTTAAATATGATTTAAGATAAAGCTCAGCTTAACGTAAGACAATGCTTTCTCCACAAAGCATTGATTTAATGTTAATGTTTTGTATGTTGCTTTCTTTGCTATAGCCTTTCCCTCGGTTTATGGAGACATCCTAAGTATGTTTCATAGTTCCCCCTTCCAGGCATTTGTGAAAGCCCTGCAAACACTTGCACATGTGAGTAAATATTCAAAAGTTTATACTGTTATGCAGCTTCAAATGCAATTAATTTATGGTGATTGCTAGTGTTCATCTCAAGTTCATCATTAGCCCTTGCACTTGGCCTCTTGCTCTCCCAAGGCTGATGAAGACCATGGGACTGCTTGGTGGGGATCTAACAGAGGAGTTAAAATAGGCTAGTTCTTTTATCAGTGATACAGGGTAATTTCTTGTATTTTGCCTCTTGCAGCGGTGGGTATTTTAAGCAGAGTCCTTACCAGGCTAGAGAGGAAATTTCCTATTTGATTTGTATGTAAGTAATCTCTAGCAGTTCCTGTTAGGTGAAATTGCACCGAGTATCACTCTACAGTGTGCGCCTCCTTGCTCTTGCTCGGGTGTTTCAAAGTGTGAAGGCTGGGAAGGGTGAGAGTTGTACCTGGGATCTCTGCCTGGATCCTGACGCCCAAATCTCTAGAGCGGTGCGGCTGTGGCGAGGCAGCATCGGCTGTGGGAAGAAGGAGGGGGCAGAAAATATTTCCCCGGGAGGCTGACGATGACCTGGGAGGAGAGGTGAAGGGAAAGGGGCAGGGGTTTCCTTCAGCAGGGAGCTCAGTGAGCCCCTCCGGGCACGAGGCAGGGAGGCCGCTGCTCAGCGCTGGGGAGCGCGGAGCCTGTGCGAGCGCGGTGGGCGTTGCGGAGCTGCACCCGTCCCGCCCCGTCCCGTCCGTCTGGGGGCTGCCCGGTGGCGTCCGGCGCGGCCACTGGGAGCGGTGGCGAGGAGAGGGGCGGTCGCGGGCGGTGCGGCGGGGATTTCCCGGCAGAGACAGGTCCGGCAGCGGCGCGTCCAGCGCTCTGGGGGATGTTTGTTAGCGGCGGCTTTTTCGGACTGCGCTTGTCGGCGACCCCGGCCTGCTGTTAAAGCGTATTTTTTATTTGACTTGGCTAGATTATTTTATTATTATTATTATTTTAATTTTTTCCCCTCCCCCGCTTGTGGTTTAAAAGTGCCGCTCGGCCGTTAAGCGGGATGCTCGCATTCCGCGTTACTTTGGTTGCCTGCCAGGTAGAGCTCATCTCTTACAGCATCTTTCTGCCATCAAGCAAAAATTGTCTCTTCTCCCAAGGATTAATTATTCAGCACGTTTAATGTGTTTGGGGCGGGGAGGCGGCCACTCGGATGCATCCTGGTGCCGCAGCGCCTGTCCCTGCTTTGTCTCGCACCTGGTGTGTTTGCGCGGCTCGTCTGTCTTCCTTCCCCTCCACCCCAGCCTCCTCGCGCTCACTCCCCGCTCCCCCTGCGGAGCTGGGGGCCGGTGCGCCGGACCCCGCACCTTGGCCGAGGGGATGCTCGGGGCGGAGCCGCC
>JANHGB010063099.1:0-25063 GCA_026283785.1 Coracopsis vasa
ATCCCCAGATACTCCTTATCCCTATGTCCTGTTTTTCTAGCCTGTTTTTCTTACACTCATTTTGTACTAAGGTCATAGGGCCTAAAACTATGCCAGCTACAACGGTTTATCTTATACAAGAATTCTCAGTATGTTCTCTAGCTGTACTCTTTTTTTTTTCTCTGTGAATCATGCACCTCAGTAATTTTCCATTGTTAGTGTTACAAAGCCATCCAACTTAACATTACTTAAAACTGATTCTAAAGGTTTATATATTTCATTTTCTAATTTTGTGCCCCCCCCTTGTCTCAGAATAAGTACTGAGATTATTCAATAAAATAAAATTCTAATATCTAATGTCAAGCTTTAGCATGTCTTTTTATTATTAAGAAAAAAAAGTAGGATAACATTAGTTTCCTTTTTAAATTTTTTGTCTCTAAATATGGTTTATTAAATCCAAGAACTCATTCCATTTTCTTTGTACTTGCATAACTACCAAGTTGACTCTATGGCAAGCCAGTCCTGGAAGCTAAACAATAGAGAACTAACCGTACAAGAACGAAATACTTTTCTTCCCTTTAGCATCCTGCACCAGCTCCCCACCAGATCAGAAAAGAACTACTGCTGACATAAGAGGCAGAGCAGGAACACACAATTCCCAAAGAGGGAGGATGGTGGGAGCAGGACTGTTCCTGTGAATGAAGGCTAAACAATAAATCCTGTTAATTAGATTATGCACCTTCACTAGAAGAAGAGTTTTGGTAGGTCTAAAAAATTCCACCTCTATCAAATTCTGCAGTGCTGCTACATTGCAGAATTTCCTGTGGGAAAAAAAAAAATAAATAAAAATCACTCTCTTGAGAAAATATTAGTAATATTCTTCAGATTACATTTGTAACTATGGGGAAGAATGTTCCAGGTGACCAAACAGAGATTTTCAGCCTTGTCACAGAGACTAAAGCTGATGCCCACTGCTTTGACTGATGCAGAGGTTTGAGAGATAGACAAAAGCACTTAATTTACCTAAAAAGTGAATAACAGGCTCCAGGTAAACTACTTTTCTTTGAGGAATAAACAAACCAAGAATAAGGGATTTTATTATTTTCAGGAAATAACTGGCACAAAAATGTCAGAAACCAAGCTTTATGCAGCAGGCTGTTCTTATTACAACATGATGGAGGAGTTCACTGAAAAAATGTGGAATTACAATGAGGAACATTTTAGCCCATAACCTTTTCTTGACATTCTGTTTGCTGTTAATCACCCTTAAGTTCACTTAATATAAGAACTATGTTTTCTTAAATATCATCCTGCATATTTGAAGGGAGGGGGAAAGTTGGGGGCGGGGGGAGAAGAGAGAATGTACATTCTTAAGTGAACTTAAATAGGCACTCTGGCATTTGCACAGAAAGTCAGATGTTGTGATAAATCAAACACCACATTTCATCTCTAGCTGTCAGCCTTCCAAGGTACTGTTGCTGCTGCAAAGATATTTCTAGGAAGAATACAGTTCAAAAAGGAGGGGAAGGGTGAAACAGTCTTAAAATGTAAGAAGACTGTAATAATTAAATAAAGGCTGAACAGTCTTGCCTCTGACTTTAGCATGGTGTGTAAAAGTATAGGGCATACACTGACTGTTGCAGGCGCCAATCTGCCGTTGCAGAGTGCTGGGCAACAAAGAAATCAGCCACTGCTCAGCTGACATCCATGCACAATAGGTGCTAATGGATATTCTTTTGGCAGAGGATGTTTATCCTCATGTTTGTTGTACTTGAGCATTAGTCAGATCATTAAAGTGACTGGCTACATTTGAGTTGCAGCAGTCGGGAAGATCTGTGTTCAATCACTGAGACAGAATAATAAATGAGCAAAGGAAGAGAAACAAGGAGCTGGCTTGCACAGATTACCACAGCACGGGTAGCCTGTCAGACACTGGATGTTTTGCCTTATTAAGTATTTATTAAATTATGCAGAAGGACTTTGCAGAAGGAAACTCAGCTCTACACACTGACAATCTGTACACAGTATCTGAAAAAGATGCCCAAATCCCATGTACAACAGAGAATTTAAAATAAAAAATTGTCACTTATATGCAGCTTGCTGTATTAGTGATCTCCATGTCAGGTAGTTCCACAGCCATTTATGTGTTTACAGAAAAAAAAAGATGAAGTAGTACTTGTTTATTATAAATAACTGTGTATAATATAAAAAATGTGAAGATAATGGGGCAATTTAAAGGATAGCAGTATTGTATTTTTCTGTCCTTTAGTCATGACTATATATATCTCACCTGTTTGAAGCTGCCACTTACATTACTCTAGACTTAAGCAGTTAAAGGGTTTCTTTTATTCTTCTTTCAATAGTTTCAAAGCTTCTTATTGAACTTCAAAAGATGGCTGTCAAGGAATGGTTCTAAAGCAAACATTTATGGATGCATTAACACAAGTTAGTACAGTATCTTAACTGCTACTGACACAGATGACCAGAGGCAAGGAAGCCAACTTCTTTCTAGTCATCCAATATTGAAGTTTGAATATTCAATATTGATACTGACTATCTTTCACAAGGAACAACTGTTCTTCCCTCAAGCCCCCAGAAGCTTTGCCTCAGCTCTTTACCAGACACCCCAGTTCTAGCTCCGGGCTCCTCAAGGAATTATAGCTCAATATAAATGAGCTGAAGTGCTGAAAAGAAAACTTCAAATATGGAACACCATTTCTCTTGCAGACCCCTACAGCTATTATTCCATATGGTTGCTTCTTGCAGAGTTTGAAGTGTATTTTCTTTTGCCATAATCAGACGTGCCTGCTCAAAAATAGTTGCTGAAACTGTTCTCAGTGCCACAGCTAATTTTTGCATTAAATAGCTAGTTCACTGGATTCAAAGAACTCGCATTTCCTGTGTAATAACCTAAATGATTCAGGCTAGAAACAAAATCAAAATAAAACAACCTCCCCTGCAACCTCCCCACACAAAATCTTTAACTATCTACATAAAACTAATATTCAGTACCAGTAATTTAGCTACAAGACTTAGAAATGTTGCAGAAAGTTATATCCTGCTATAAGAATATTTAATTGTATATTCAAAACATTTAAAATGCCATATGTCTCATACAGAAATAGTTTCTTTGTTATTTCCTCTATTTTTCCCAACCTTTATGTTGGTGAAAAGGGGGAGCAAGGGTTGGAACAGCTTTTTTGATTAATTTTTTACCAGCATGTCTTCGGGCATGCCCTGATCTATTGAGTTCCTTCCTTTTATGATTTTAGCTTTGCTCTTGCAAATCATTCAGACACTTTCCACCAGTAGAACAGTAACCTTTAGCTTTTATAGAGTAATGCTATATAGAATCAAAGAACAGGCAGCAGTCAAACACTGCATTGACATTTAGGAAGCGGATGACGCCATCGGGGAGCAAAAGGCCTCACAGCAGGAGTAACGCTGCTGAAGTATCTCTCCAAAGTTACCTTACAGGTAGTTTAAACTAAATGGATAATCCTGCTCAAGGGAATGGTTACCTGGATTGTAGTTACAACGCATCTGTGTTGTTATCACCTTAGCTATCTCTTCACAACACACTGGTGGTTGCTTCTCCATCATACCAATTTTACCATTCACTTGACAGAAGGCCTTGTTTATTTTTTGTTTTTTCTTAAAATTAGTTTATTTTGCGGAAATGAGACTGAGAATGGGTAGACAAACATTCCAGCCAGGAAAACCAGAAACACTGAAAATATATTGTCTCTCGTGTAGTGCAGAGAAAGATAGGGCATGATAAAGGACAGAAACTGGGACCAGAAATTACTTTAACTGCATCTGTCTTGGACAGAATAATTCATGTAAGCAAGGCACTAATCTTCTAAATCTCTCCCATGCAATTTTACTTAATAATCCTCACATTTCAGGGAAACTGCAGTGCAATATATAATCTCTTATATTTTACTAAAAAAAAAAAAAATTCCAAATGTCAGTGTTTTCACAACGTATTAAGGTATAAATATTATAATGTTATTGACTGTGGTTCATCTCTCTAAATGTTTGAAGAAATACAGCACTCTTACTGAACAAAAATCTCCTGTGAAAATACACTCTTCCACTGCCAGTGGACAGAGCGTGTCTGTCTCCATTTCACAAGTTGTATCTTTACCTGTCAGTGGTTTTTGCAATACGAAAGGAAGTTCTAAGTGAGACAACCAAAATTAAATATTTAGTTATCTCCTATACTACCAGTATAAATGCTAGAATAGTATTGCAGAAGAGCTCACAAAATAAACTAACAAAAATTAAATTCCTACTTATGTAAAAATATCTGAAAATAGCAGCTACATAATCTCCTGGTATCAGAGTACCACTTCTGGTATTCCACCACTTTGAAATACTATGACACTTTGCCTAATTTTGTATTAAGGACAGCCTTCTGGTTCAGTCTATGCAAAGAGGCGAAGGTTTTCATGTACAAGCTTCCTTGGGAGCCATTAGAATAAAGTTCATGTAAAGATTCCTGCTCTACTATTTGGTTCTGGATAGTTAAAAAACTCTTGTGAAAATCTGTGTTCATTCAAAAGTTAAGTAGTTATGAGGCAATCTTGCAATATTTATTTAGTTAAATAAATAAATAAAAAGTTAAAACCAAGTCTGGTAGAATGATAAATTGCCTGGCAGTGGAGGAACAAAAATTGAGAATGACTGATAATCTTTAAGAAATACCTTTCCAGTATCTGCAAGTTTCTATACGTATATAAATGTGAAGGAAATCTGGGATGATTTGCAACTACATTTGCAAATTGGTTGTTTACCTTCTTTTCTCTTTAAGAGACCTTGGTGAAAGGTGGTAAAAGAGCAAACACTGAATAAGGAGTCTTGTCTAACAAGCAGCAGTATGTGACCTTACCTCAAGTATCGAAGAATTTAACAGAAATCTGTCACTGACAAAACCTTGTTTGACATCAAGTATACCAAGTATACCAAGTATATCTCCAGCCAGACACATGTGCAAAGCTTTTGAGTTTTACAAATGACCAGAACTGTTAGAAATAAGACAAATATTTTTTTTAAGAAAGAGGGGGAAAAAATGGGGTTTAGGTAAGCAGTTCTGGATACACTGTGAAATACGATTATCCAGATGCATTACATTTTTCTGATATACCTATGAAATGCTTGGGAAATAAAAATCTCAAATGAGGCAGGTATCCTTTTACTACCTATGTATTAGACAGTTCTTTCACACACCCTTTGCAGGCTTATCGTAGAGCTTTCACTCACAAAAATAACAGGCCTCTCCCTACATACACAAAATCACCTTCCTGAAAGTCACATGCAAAAAGTCACAGGCTGCATCCAACACAGAAGAAGGAAAGTCTTCACCTATCATCTGAAAAAGCACCCTAAACTGCATTAGAATACAGCTAAAAAGTTAGTTACCAGCATCCTAAAAGTAGCATCCACATGCACAAACAGTGAGTTTTCTGGAGTCAACAAGGCTTCTTGATGCAGCCTCCAGCTGCATGATAGTGCATGGAAATAGTGCAGCTCTTCTTTTGCAGTTTTTCAATAACTGTCTATGTCATCCTGCATTTCTCCTAACTCTTCCATCCACTTCCACATCAACACTTCATGAAGTAAGTGCAGGTTTCTTCCTTTACATTAAGAGGATCAGAGTGTTGTCCCTTTGCTTCTTTGCCTGCCACCTTGCCTTGAATCTTTCCTACCTTGTGAAAGAAAGCTTCCACCTTTCAAACAAATGGATCATTCATGTAACAGCAAGTTGAAGTAAAAACTTAGCTGCTTTCCAGCAAGACATATACATGCATGACATACAAAGAGCATGATTTTTCAAGGATGATGAGCTCATAAACCTCTGCATGAAAGACATTCAATATTATTTCAAATTATCTCTTCTTAAAAAAAAATCCAAATATCTTTCCAAGGTTCTGATCTGTTTTGTAAAAAGTAGGCAAAAGATTGTTACTGCATAAGATATGACAGCTGTGATTGATTGTGCTTTGTGGAATACAAAAAGTGGCATTCAGCCTTCCCTAACTGTTGATAGATTAAAAAGCAGCATTTCACATCAAAATAGTTAATTTCAGTGACCTTTCCACACTTACAAAGAAAGATGAAAAAACCTACACAAATTATTCTCGAGGGCAACTGACAAAATCAGGGTGCACATTTTATGAAACTTCAGTGGCTTACTCAACATGCAATCCCATCAATAAGGACATGAAACTCAAGACATTTACTGCAAATTCAAGAATGAAATTACAGCAACTGTGGAGACAATGTCTGTTTCTGTACCTTACTAAGGCCCAGATCTAGAGCTGACACACTGCAGTAAGCTCTTAAGACATGAAATTGCAAGTCTGTGCCAGCCAAAGCGTCATATCTGCTTTCTTGATTTTTCTAGGGACAGCTGCGGTCATGAGTAGATCACTTTGCTCTCCTATCAAACTAAATAGCAGTAGGATGCCTTGTTCCATCTGTGGAAGATGCGCACACTGGGAATACCAGCAAGTCAGGCTGAGAAAATATTAGCCCATACAAAGGTGACAAAAAAGCCTGGAAAACATCGCTATTATAGTTTTAATAGCTACTGCATATCAGTGATGAAGATAATTCCAGGTTATTGCTGGATTGCACTATGTAGCAAGACAATTTCATTATTTAAATACCCCCTTGGAACTAAATGAAATAAACCCCAAACTGATGATGTGTCCCACTCTATTAAAAATAAAAAATTAAAAATGCACATTGCACATTTGTGCATCTCAGTCATGAAATCATCTTAACAATTCCAGGTGTAAATGCAGAAATATTAACAAAAGAAAGAAAAGCCTAAGACTGGAAAACAGTTTCACATACACACACACACGGTATGTATATATGTGTGTGTATACATAAGCACAGTACAACTTTGTCTTGTCTCATGTAAAAAAACCCTCTATCACTCATTACAGTACAAGGAACTAGTATGAATGAGACTTTCTGCACCATTAGTAAATCAACAGGTGATACATCAGAGATGGCTCGTCCAGTACAAATTTCAGCTGTGATTGTTGCTAACCTGTAAATGTCTCCATTCCCCCAATTCAGTATCAAAAACTGTGATTAAGCTCCCCAGGAAAGACAACCATGTCTGTAAAAGCAATGTACAGCCACTATATTCCAGAAACCTAGAAATCACTCAGGAAAGAGAAAGATGTATCTCCTACTGTCCAAGAGAAAAGTCTCAATAGTGAGAGAACAAAAAGAAGTGTATAAGCATTTCCTTTTCAGTACAAAAAGATGACTTTTATGAACATGTCCTTAGTGAACTTCTACGTGAACATCTATCTCTAAACATTTGTTTGAAACTATAATAAAAAAAAATCTGTATTTACACTCTCCTATACAGTTCTGTTGAAAATCTGGCAGGAACAACGCTAAAGTTTAGTTTGCATGCCATGGTTTCTATAGTGCAAGCATCTTCCCATTTTTCTTTTACTCATTGCTACCAGCTAAGCAAGCATTAGCATCACTGTGAAAGCCTTTTTAAAAATAATAGCTAACTGGTACTTTTTTCCTTCCTTCTTTCTTTTTTTTTTTTTTTTCATTTTTGCTTGAAAGGAAGCTTTCAGACATTGAAAGCTGACCTCTGCTGCTCCCCTCTCAAGTTAACATGGACCAACTGCCATCTAGCTGCTTGTTTTGATAGAGCCAAAGATTATAGAAAATGCTGCAGACTTTGACTGTGGAAATAGATGGAAAAGGCAAAACACCTGGCATTTATTTTTCTTCCTTGGATGCATTCTGCTGATCAGGTAAGTAATTATTTCACAGGAATTGCTGGAACCAAGCATAAAACTGGTTTGAATTAGCCATTCAAACCCCCTGTCATTGATGACATGTTTAATTAGGTCATTTTGATCACAGCTGAAAAATGTAGTCATTTTGTCAAGATTGCATACAGCTCACAAACATGCTTGTTTCCTGCGTTTTCTACATAAATGTCTCACTGCAAGGAATGTAACCAGCATGAACATCAGGCTTCTGAAGTAAGACGTGGGAAACATCTCAACACAAAGCAAAAAAAAAAAAAAAAATGCAAATGGCCTACTTACATAATTAAAAAATTTAAAAAAGTATAAAAGGAAGAGGTAGGGGAGATCTTCAAAGAGATGATGTGCAAAGTAATTAGTATGTAAAACCCCATAAAAGCTATAATCAATCACAAAACTCAGCTATAATGCGTTCTGATATTTGTATCATGCGCTGAGTGTACCTGTACCTCTGGGATGTCCCCCCAGATAATATGACCTGTTATTAACTGTTCTTGCAGGTGTTTTACGCTTCTTAGCTCTGTTCTCGTATAGCCTTCATTCTCCTGTACAATCACTGATAGAACTGGGATATTGCAGTTCTACAATAGCTCCCTAAGGACGCAGACAAATAGTAAATATCTGACTTTTCTCGTGTCATTTAAGTCACTACTGTAGCACTCTGAGCATTTTACAAAGTCATAGGTTTTCTTTTTGTGGGGCTGGTAGTTTCAGCCTCACATTAATAGCTGGAGGTAACAAAAGAGGACAAGAGGTACATCATTCAAAAAAGAAAAAAGGTTTTACCTTTGAGACCATTCATCTTTTATCATAAACTGTACTTCATAATGTGATTTATTTTTTGATAGAATAAATATAAACAAGATATGTTATATGAGCATATGTGGAAAATATTCTCCCATTCTCTCACTGAGCAAGCATATTCAATTCAATTCTCTCACTGAGCAAGCATATTCAATATCAGATGCAAAGTTGTTATGGAAGACAATTAATATAATACACTGTATTATTCTGAAGAGATTGACTTCATCAACGTGTAAGAAACCCCTATAGCAACTGCAATTCTGGGTCTAGGGTGAGGATGGAAGACTAGGAGGCATCTTTCACTGCTCAGCCTTATAATGAGCTTATGATGCACAGAACTGAAGCCATACCCCCCTTCTCCCAAATGCAAATCTGTGCAAGATGTTTACATTTTAATATGTGCAAGAAGTTACATTTTAATATGTGGTCCAGAGTTTGTAAAACAGATCTTTAGCTTCTTCCTTGGAATACCTATTAGGATTATACTAAATTAGGAGGACCTGTGGACTCTTTTAATGTTAGAAAGGCCTTATAGAGAAATCTGGATAGACTAGACAGCAGGACAATCATTCATATGACATTTAACAAGAGCGAGTGCCAGATTCTGCACAGGGGAAAAAGTAATCTTGGTTATACATGCAAATTGGAGGATGAGAGGCTGTAGAGCAGCCACACAGAAAGAGATCTGAGGTCTGGGTAGATAGCAAGTTGAATATGAGGTAACAGTGTGCTCTGGCAACCAGACGGACCAACCATATCCTGGGGTGCTTCAAACACATCATAGCTAGGTGGTTGAGGAAGCAGATCATCCCACTCCATAGTACACTAGTGCAGCCCCAACTCAAGTACAGTGTGCAGTTTTTGGAGCCTTAATACAAGAAGACATCAAACTATTAGAGTGTTTCCAGAAGATGGCAACCAAGGCGGTGAAAGGCAAGACTTAGGAGGAGTGGCTCAGGTCACTCGGCTTGTCCAGCTTGGAGAAGAGAAGACTGAAGGGTCTGCATCATCACTGTCTACAATTTCCTCAAGGAGGTCAGTGGAGAGGGAAGTGCTGGTGTCCTCTCTGATGACCAGTGATAGGACATGAGGAAATGGAATGAAGCTGCATCAGGGGAAGTTCAGACTGGACATTAGGAAAAGGTTATTCACTGAGAGAGAGGTCAGTGAAGACCAAGTGGTCATGGCACCAAGCCTGTCAGAGTTCTGGATGATGCTCTAAGTCATACGGTTTAGTTCTACATAGTCCTGCAATGAGCAGGGATTTGTACTCCATGATCTTTATGGGTTCCTTTCAAATTGATTCTATGATTCTAATTAATAACTAGTTCCAATTAATTTAAGAAACAGACAGAGATTAGCTTGCAACTTAATGTTAAGCCATTGTGACAGGGAAGGAGTTCAAAATTAGCTCAGATGAATTAGCATGAAATTGTTTTCATCTTGATCTAACCTTCTAAATTTAGATATCTTCAGGGTTAGGATCTCCTTCTAGCATATGGAGAAAGTGGCACTTTCTCCACAGGAAAATGATTCATTACATCCTAGAACAGGTGACGAATCTCCATCTGGAGGTGCATTTCTCTCCAGCAGACAGTGGAGTCTGGATGACTTTTTGATATTAAAAAAATAATCTTACTCAACTAAGAGTAGGTAAAATGAATCCTAATTGGATAACAGCTGGAAGCTGTGTCAGTTTAGAACAGGACAGAAAATATCAGTTCAGTGCAAAACAGGCTGGATGTTCCCATCACAGAAAAAAGCATTTTTAAGGGACATTGACACTACATGAAGTATTTTGAAGGAAAAGCAATGGGACACAAGTGCCCTAAGAGTGTATTTACATTATCATTTCAGATGAGTTCGAGATCGTGCTTTTGAAACAAATCTGACTGCACCCACTTTCTGTGCCATGGTTCACATGAAGCGCAGGAGTAGCGCTTCTTTCAGATGAGGCTGAACCAGAAGATGCAGTCCAAGCTCTAAGGTACATTGATTCCCTGGGACCAGATTAGGTTGAGTCCAAGGTAAATTCCCATAATGCATCTAGTGTGGGGTTCCAGTCTCAGAGCCAGTCCTTTTGTTTATACAGCACCAGCTGTTTTGGTTTATAAATCTAGTCCCATAAAGATGTATTAATGTCAATTAATGGCTTTTCAACTGAGTCTGAAGTGAGAAGGTCCTCACTTGTTGGCAAGATACAAAAAAGTTCACACTGCTGCCCTCTGTATTTGTATAGTAGACATGTACAAAAGTGACAAGGCACAATTACAGAATAAAAGGAAAAGCTATCAAAATGTTTACTTCAGCCGTATCATACGTTGCTCACACTAAGACATAAGACATCAAAATGTTTCCATCTGCTTTTAAATTGCCTTTTTCTCTAACATTAACTTTTCTATATAGCAAGAAAGCTTTGAGTCATTATGGATGGGCTGTTTTGTTTACAAGATTTTTAAGAGCTGAAACTGTCAATCTAGAACACCATACTTAGCAAACAATTTATTTCTCAGACTGCTAAAAATGGTTAAATGTAGCAAATCTATACTCCAGACTTTGTATTTAACAGCAGCTTACAAAATATTCCTCAAGTAACACAGTGGTTTGAAAAATATTCATTATTCATATTTCTGAAACAATAGAAAGGATTATATGAAATGAAACATACATTTTAAAGTGCCTGTAAACCCCCACATATTTAGAAACAGATTGTGCTTTGCTACATATTTGCCCAAATACATGAGTACTGATTTACTATGTACTGATTTATGCCTCAGTTAACATTTTTAATGTTAACATTTGGAAACAGTGTATAGTCAAAACTGGGCAAAGAGTGAAATCACCGAGTTTCCCATGTAGAGTAAAAATAAAATATTTAGTGTGGTTTTGTTCCACCCCAAGCCTATTCTTATTAAAAATATCAAAGTCTTAATCTTGGAAAAACTGAAACTTTATGTGTCAGGGAGATGTACATAACATTTTTTTTCCCCTCACAGGGTAGCCTGATCAGAAAGCTCCCCTGAAGCTGAAGTTTCCAACTTGTAAGTTTGGTGGCTATTATTTATCCAAACCAAACATAGTAAATGAGTCAAGGACTCATTGACATGCTTGGGCTATCAGCCCTAGAAATCTTTCCCAGCACTTCCTCCAGTTTCTCAATACTGTTTTGTGAAGCTGGGGTAATAGGAAGGATGCTTCTGCCCTGTTTTTTATTGACAGTCTTTTCTGACATTTATGTTTTACCAGCCAATTCCTAGCCAGGTCTACTGCTGTTTGATTTTCTGTGCCATTCGTTTTACGAAGTTGTGCCTAATACTAAAAATGCGGATTTGTTTCATTAATGTTTACCTTAGATTGTTTCCACAGAAGCAAAGAATGGTGCTGGACAAAAATCTTTTAAATAGAGAGTAGCTTCAGTGAGCTTTCTGGTGATCTCTTCTCCATAGAAGGTAAGAATATATAAAGTTCCTTGGCTAAGCTAAGACACATCCAAGACTCGCTGGCGACTACTTGTCCAACAGCAGAACAACCTGTGTAGGCCTTGATGTTTGATATATCTATTCCATGAAAGTTTGTCTTATTTCTTAAAGAAAAGGAACTGATTTCACTGAAAAACAAAACTGCATACAAATAATAGTAATCAAAGCCTACGGATGTCTTCTTCACAAAATCGCTGGAAAAGTATTTTGCCTAAATTATAAGGTAGAACACTGTCATTTGACCACCTTTGTGTCCCTGTCTAGCACTGTATACACAGGTTTAGAAGTCTGTTATGGCTCAAATCTAATGATTGCATCATTTAGTACAAGAGCTAAAGCCTACATTTTATTTTTTCTTTCCATTTTTAAATCCCAAATTCACACTCTCCAGTGGCGTAAGTGGAACAATTATAATGAAGTTTCAGAATGAGTTAAAATCTCACAATTAAATGGACCTGCAAACCTGCTGTAGTCTAAGCAGGGAGTGGTTCTGAGCTTTAGCTATCAGGAGTTAATCATCTTTCAGTTGATTTTGATCAGCTAGCTGTACAGTTTGCATTTACATTTCCAGTTCTAGAAAATAGCCGCTTAGAGTAAATGTATGACAAAGAGCTATCATTTGTCTTTTAGCTTATTAAAGGCTAAATCACTCTCTGTTTAAATAGCATCTTGTTAAGGTAGACACTGTGCTTGATTTATAGAGGGAAAAGCACAATGGAACTTTGACTTAGGCATGGACATATAGGTACTGTTTTGATCTGTAGCGTACTGTTGTTATCAGCTGCTGGCTAATATCAACAATGTCCTTCCCATGGAAAGCTTGATTTATTTTCACATTATTGCTCTGCAGTAGTAACACCTCCTAGAGGAATTAGAGGTTGTATCAAATGTAATTTTAAGAAAATGTTAATATATTTCAAGATTTTCACGGAACAGAGTTATGTTTAATTCATCAGATGACTATACCTCACTCAATGGGAAAGATGAATTTGAGGAAATACCAGTCTTTGATATGTCTTTTCTTTGGCATACATTTATAGTATTTTTTGACTGGGTTGATACTTTCCAAGATACACAAGCTTAGATTTTATGTCTACTACCAGAAAAGTAAAATCTTTTTACGTTTCATGAGAATAAAAAAATGCTCTCAGACAATACCCTAGAGAGACTGAAGGATTCTAAAATTAAAACCAAAACAAAACCAAAACATAATGCTGGGTTCTCTGTCAGCCCATACCATTTACTGAATCTGAAATGTGAAGAACAGGATCAGTTATTCAGGAAAAAACCCTATATTTACTCCTGTTAGGGAATTATACAAGTCTAAACCAAGTGAACCCCAAATCGGAGTGTATTGTTTATAAGGACTTTCAAATGTTACAGCTATGACATGGGCAAATATTTTTATTTGGTTTTAATAAAGTGTGACGGTTTTAGCTTGTATCCATTCATTATGTTTTATATCAGCTTTGTCTGTGTATACTTCTCCTTCTGACTTCTAAGAATCAACAGGAGCAGAAATACCCAATACTATAATCCTATCTTTACAATAGAACTCTCATTTGCACTTCAGGCATAAGCCTGAATATGAGCAAGCTAACTTACTGAAGCACAGCTAGTACAACTATATATTTTTCTGGTACTAATAATGTGAAAGTCAGCAGACAGTACTTTAATTTAGACTTTGGCATTCAACATCTTACTGCAGTTGCTGTTCAGGCATAGAATACTGTATCATTATACACTTGAAAACAGCATATTATATGGAGAGCTGTTTGTTTGGGGGTTTTGTGGCTTGTCTTTAATTCAGTAACAAAGAAAGTAACTTTTTTTTCATTTGCACCTGTAATGAGCCTTTACCCACTAAGCCCCTAATCACTGTAGCTTCAGTGTAGTAACAGTAATGAGAGAGCAGTCGAATATGAAGAGCCAAAAAAATACCTAAGTATAGCAAATGCTATGATCATTCATGGGCCTTTAAATCTATCAGGCACCCAGGGATTTAAGCAATTCTGCTTATAAATGTAGAACACAAATTAGTACACATTTTTTTTTTTTCTTTTTTTTTTCCCAGAATTGTTTTAGGGATGGGCTGGGTTTACTTTATCTGTTTTAAAATACCAATACACAAATAATTCTGTGAATTATCTTTCCTATCATTGGTGAAAACCTCTTACATACAGACTTAACACTTACCCACTTTCCTTAACTGTTTAAGGTTTCAACTCGTTAGCGTGATCCCTCACATACTGGGAAAAAGCCCCACAGAGTTAGGATTAGTATAATGCCTTGTTTAATGTAATTTCCCAGTGAAAGATTAAGGAAAAAGGTTGCTTCTGTCTTAAGTACTGCGTTCAGTTATTTCTATTTTTTTTGGTCATTATTTTCAAAAAGTACCTCACCTTCTCTATTTTAAGTATAGCTTCAGATCCTATTAGTTTGAATGAGATAAACAACACATTCTTATTTATCAGCACTCTTCTAACTCATTCTCATTCTCCCCTTTCCCACAAAATATACCTCGATACACATTCATTGATCATATCTATGAAAGTGAAACTTGACTGCAGGCTCCTGGTAAGCTCTCCCAGCTTTCACTGCCGATTCACACACCCTGTCCAACATCTCTCTGACTCTGGGCCCTTACCACATTTCAGAAATCCTTTAAGCTGCAAGTTGTTAATAACCCATTAGGAAGAAGCAAGTGATGTTATGCAGCTGTTTTGGGTAAATGAAGATTTCTTTTCACCGCCTATGATATCCAAGATAAAACTGCTTGGCTCCAATATGCATTTCCAAATTTTAACAATGTTGTCACAGAACTACTCCAGCTGTTCTGTAGAATATATTTGAATCATCGCTCCATTCATTTCTATATTCTGCTTTTCTTTCATGTGTCTAATATTTTGTTAGAGGTAACTGTACCCACTGGGGACTGGTCTTAAGGGATTTCTCCTGTCTCAGAGAGGCTGGTGCAGTTCTGTGTCCACAGGATATAATGAGGCCAAGCACGTATTCCCCATAGGTGCAGACACACACTCCACAGTGTATATATGACCAACCACACAAATAGAGACAGAGAGCAGTACCTTTAGCTGCACCAACACAAACACAGGACTCACAAAAATATCAATGATGGATGACCTGATCCTGCGTTTCTTTTTCAGCTGAGCAAGACTGGATTTTGCTAGCTGGTACCCATACCATTGTGTCCTGCAGTTGTCATTCACTAGATGCTCAAATTCCTCATACCAGTGATCCAGCTTTGGTAGATGGTACTCAAACCTCTCAACCTCCTTCTCTGCTAGTCTAACTAATTATTTCCTAGTGTTCATGCACACATATAGAGAGGATAGATAGTATACCATCACAGAATATAGAATTAATATTTAATATGAATATAGGGCAAACACAAGAGCTCTGTCACACAAGGTTACAGACCACCAAGCTGTTTGAACATGACCAGATCTCTTTATCCCTTCTTCCCTCTATTTTCCCAAGCCTGTTCCTCCCAGACCCACCCGGATCCCTCCTTTTTCCTGCCTTTGCTCTTTCACCTAAGTATCCCATAATACAGTACACATACCCCAAAATCTCCTTCCATAAAATCCCAAAAGTATCACTGCCCCATTGCAAATTGCTCTTTCCTTTGTATCCTGTAGTAACTCCTAACCCAGTTTAATCAATTAGCCCTATCAATTTAAATAGTAATCTAGGGAGAGCTTTTCTGTGCTTGTGTCAACTTGGTAGGTTTCGTACCAGAAGCAGTGGTCTAGCCTTTCTCCTTGGCTGACTGCAGGAGGAGCCAACTGAGTGTTCTCCATTCTCACTGATTAAATAATACTGTACCTCTGATCCTTCCTGGGTGTTTAATTTGCTAAGTATACAGTCAAATAACTTAAAATATCCTACCACCACTAAACTGTATAACTTTTGCACCACAATCACCACCTTTAAATGTGCCTATGTCAACCCTGCAGCTGGTGGAAGGTGCACTTCCTGTAAACTGAGAAGGCAGCTCTTCCCTCTGCATGTGCTGGTGCTATAGTAGGCACTAATTAACCCGACTATTTTTTCCCAGGTTTCTTAATTTTACAGATCATATACCGAACACCAAAAAAACCCACCATGCCACAGAACTCTACTAACACAGGCTTCTAACCTCTGACATATCTACCTGATACACCACAGCACTACAGCTGCAAGTTTGGAAGGGGTTATGAACGCTCTCAGTGCTGGCTGCAGCCTTTCAGAATCAGTTTAACAGGACTTAACATGAAATCCTGTTAAACTTCATGAGTTTTTTAAGTTTAAGCTTTACGTTTTGACTGACCATGATTATTTATTTAAGATTAAAAATAAAATTTGTTCAACAGAAGATAATCCTAGCATTTCTATTTTTAGTTTGGCCAGGTTTTGTATAAAAGCAAGATCAAACAACTACAATTGTTCACTGTCCTACCTAGAATCTTCCTCTTACGCTCTGTCTTTTATTCCTAATTTACTTTATTGATCAGGATAATTGCTTCATTGCTAAGGAGTCTGACTCTTTGGCAGAGCATACATCACCAAAGCTACACAAGTTTATGGTTTATGAACAACTAAGGGACTTTATTTAACTTATTCCAAGGTTGAAAAAGACATTGTGAGAAGGTCTTTTGCATTTATTTTCATGAACACATCCTGGAATAAATTACCTATATCTATCTAGTGCAGACAGGGCTTTTGGCTTAAAAATAATTCTTCAAAATGAATCTGCAAGAGCAAATTAACTACTTACTTTACTTTTTTTTTTTTATTATTTCACAGTGGGTTTTTTGCTTTTAAATTATTGTTAAAAAAATGAGATTAAGTGTTTTAGGTTGGGGCCTCAGTATTTACTGTCTCCACCAAAAAATAAAATAAAAATTAACCATATTCAGAATAACATACAACATTTATGATTCATTCAAGTAAAATCCTGTGTCTAACTCAGTTTATATAGCATTGTATGGAGAGCTATACAATTAAAAAAATAAAAAATCAAGCTGATGCAAAGACTATGAGAGTGGTGAGGCATTGACACAGGTTGCCCAGAGAAGTTGTAGATGCTTCCTCCCTGGCAGTGCTCAAGGCCAGGCTGGATGAGGCTTTGAGCAACCTAGTATAGTGGAAGGTGATCCTGCCCATGGCAGGGATGTTGGAACTGGATGATCTTTAAGGTCCCTTCCAACCCAACCCATTCTGTAATTTTATGAATTATATTTCACCAGATTCAATATGATTGATACAATGTCCATAGCACTCCAAAAAACCTTGGGCTAGTGCTGAAAGTAGTAACTTTTATTAAGAAAATATTACTGACATACAGATAATATTAAGAAAATACAATAATAAACAACAATTTTAAGATAATAATATTACCAATTATGTAGGTTAAAAAAGCAGAAATTAAAAGTTTGAAGGATTTAGTCAGGGTCTAGTTTCATATTTAGATTTTTTATATAAATACATGTAGCTCAAAATGTCCTTGTTCCAAATAGACCATCCATCCCGTTTTGTTCAAAGTTATTTCACCTAGAAAATAATGATGGTGTAAATGGTCATTCTCATCAAGTCTGCATAAATGGTCATTCTCATCAAGTCTGCATGAGAAGAATACTTTACTTGGTATATACAGCTACACTTTTCTAAAACACTTGTTTAAATTTGCATATAGAATCATAGAATCATATAATCAAAAATTAAATGTTTTTTTACTTGCTCTTTTTCATATGGTTCTTTTACGGAGTGCTTTTTCTTCAGTATCTGCAGCAGTTTTTCTCACAAATAAATGCATATAAGTGTCCTGGTTTTGGACACAACTGTATGCAAAAAAGACAGTGATACTTTTCCTTTCATTCTCCATTTCACTAATTCTGTTGAAGACACACTTCCAAAACTGTAGAGAATTTTATTGCTCCCTATAAAACAGAAATAATGCTACAGTTTAAAAATGAACATTCAAAATAAATATTCCATACAGCTTTTCAGCAATCAAACAACTAAGAGGATCTTTTTATCATACTTGTTTCAATGTTTTAACTACTAGCTATAAAAAACGAACAGATTCTGAGATGTGATTCAGAAAAATGTCAGTCAAACTATTGTTACTGCAGAGACTTCAACAAAACCACATTCAGATATTCATGGTCTCTACTAAAGGTAACTTGCCTTTTGCACAAAAACAATGCAAAAAATACTGATAGCATTAAAATGTACATGTAGTCAGATTAACAAGGACTTGTGTTTCAAGCACCAAGCACACATGCAAGGTTTCATCCAGAATGTGCCTATTATTCCATGATAATGACAATGAAATGCACTAAGAGTTAGAGACCTTCACCAAGAAAGTGGCAGGTACAGCAGTCAGTTATAAAAATGCTTATGTTGGGTAATTCAGATGCTGTATTCTGCCAACTTTAAAGGTGTCCAAGAACAGCATGTAGAAGGTAGCTTTATGGTGGAAGGAAAGTTACAGTCATAAGATGGCATTTCGGAGTAAGCTATCAGTGCTACTATTATGGCACAGCATTCTGTTGGCAAATGCAATTATGAGTCTGCACATGTTAAGATTCCAGTATAGCAAAATATATTTAAGCATTTGATGGCCATCTAACAGCTGGTGCAGTTGAGAGGTGCGAGTAATTTCTCAGATATACAAACACAGCATATAACATACAAAACTTCACTCAGCATAGTCTTCTGCAAAGATCTCCCAGATCAATTGAGTAGTGACACAAAAACAGAGGAAATTAAATTCTCATAGGCTTCCAGCAGGCCACTTTAAGATTAAATGAGTGATAACACCTGAAGATGGTCAGGCCAAGAAGCTGAGTATAAGATGCTTCTACAAATCCTCTGAGAAACCATTATAACTTCCCCAGAGGCATGATTTCAAAGTGCTGTTGTTCTTGCTATCAGCTGTGGGCAGGAGGTCATTTTGCACACCATGTTTCCACTTTTTTGAGTGAAACAGCCTTAAGGCAAGTTCACCCGTAGAAAACATTCAAAGTTCATGAAAGCATTAAATGTGGCATCAGACCAGCACTAACTGAATCCAGAAAACCTTTCATTCAGGTTTACCCACTGTCCTAGTAACCATTATACAGAGATTTTTTAATATGTATGATTTTCAGACCTTTAGTTCCCTTAAAATATCTTTTTTTTTCTTTTCTGTTCTGTTTCTTTCAAGACATTTGCACATCAAAACAAAATGTGTAGAGTCTAATAAATAAAATGAACATATAAAATTTCCATCCTTGATTATAGATATTTCTACAGATATTTAACAGGAAAGAGATCGCATAATAACTCTGTGCCTTAGTTTTCATGTCAGTGTATTATTGTTTGCAATTTTCCTCAGAAATCACAAGTAGTACTGCACAACAATGACGTCTCATCATTTGAGCCACAGATACATTCAGTCACCCCTTATGCTCCCACACTCCCAATAACCCATCACAGCTTACACCCTTTTTTAATCCTGCACAAAATGTGTAGCTAAAAAACACAGTAGTAACCAACATCCAATTCCTAGTTTTGCATGGCTAGGATTTGACAAAAACAAACACAAACACGAGACTCAGTGAGCTGTCTAACATATTTCTCAAAAGAGCTATTAGTACATGAGAATATGCCTTGTGCTGGAGCTGCAGGTTTTAAATACTTCTAAAGATGTGAGCAGCCTGGTCTCAGCTTGAGAGACACAGGAATAACAATTACAAGACTATGATAATTATGGTAATTTTAACTGCACTGTTGTCGCTGCCAGAAGTAATGTACGAAACAGCAGCTGTAAAACATCTTCCATCTAGTAAGTCCACCTTCTTCTTTGCACTCTTTCTAGTAGCCTGCCTTCTTAACATTAGGTTATCTTAGTTGGTATTTAGGTGGTATTTCACATTACCTGCAGATACAAGAGGACTTAGGCACTTTTATTTGTACACATTTCTGACTTGTATTTTATTAAGTAATACTGTTATTTCTCTGAGATTCTTGGATCTAAGAGTTATCTATAGTTCATGAAGTCCTAACTACTCCACCGATTATAACTGCCTCAACAGTACAAAATACCCACTGAATATTGCACATATTCCCCAAAAATAAAATGGGAGGGGGAGAGGAGGGAAATAAAAAGAGGAGGGAAATAAAAAGAGTCCAGGATGCATAAAGAAGAAAAGTCTTGAAGAAAGAGACAAGCAGAGCGCACCCTTCACTGCCATTTATCATGAATCGGACAAATCTATAATATGGAGGGTGGGAGTAGGTAGAGGTTAAACACACGCAACATACTAAAATACTTACACTTACTACTTAGCACTTAGTAGTTTTCCTGTGTGATAGGCTCAAAATTTTTTATTTATGGGCAAACAGGAAGAATGTAAAGAATGACCTCCATCAATTATAAACCAAGCTAAGTTTATCTCAACCCAAGGGGGACTGGAGTGTCACCTTTGTTTTGGAAGTATGGCTGCTCCAGTGTGTCATCAGGTTGTATAAACAGCCTTCCCTAAGATAATTAGTAGAGACTGATGTCTTCCTGGTGTGTTACCAGCCTGATGTGTGGAGGGGAAAGTGTGTACATGGCTCAACCCAACATAAAGTATAAAACCAGGCAACTAATGAAACAATCTTTGAAAAAAACCAACAAGTTTGAGCTGACTTCAACTCACATACTCCTTCCTAGTGACTGGAAACACCCATCACTGGGACTCAGAGACCTGTAGTAGGAGTCACATTTCTACTGTGATTCAAATACATAGTGCAATTGCTGTATTATGTAATATATTGTTGTATTACTCTGCTAAATAAAAATCTCATGTAATTGCAAATCTATCACATTAGTAAATTTAATACCCTCCTTGTAAATCCATATACATATTAATATATATATATACACACTTATAACCCTATACAAGTAAACCCTCCTTGTGGAAATATCTCAAAGAACCTCATTAGAGACGATTGTTTCTGAATGACAACAGCATACCCCTCACCTGGAAATATTCAGACAAAGAAGAGGCAGGGAATCCTGAAAAATGATGGGAAGAACAAACAATGGCCCCTGAAAGAGAAAGCCAGGCCAGCAGCTTCTGCTCAACAGGTCAGAATCCTCAGGGAGAAGAAGAATCACAAGACTTACCTTTTGCAGGATACTGTGGGACCCATCTGCTGACCCAACACTCAGTCACAGAAAGTTTGTTGCTTACCTGGAGCTAAAGCCCAGCACATCATGAAGGGACTGCCAAGGCTGATCCAACCCACAGGATTCACTCTCTTCTTCTATGTAGTCACCAAGGATTCTGCAAAACATGAGCCAGGAAAAAACAAGCAGCACAACAGAGTCCCAAGGGGTAAAGGAAAGAGAACCAGAACTAAGGCTGCTTTCCCCTCAGTCTTGTCAGTGCTGGGCAAGGGTGCAGGCAGAGGCAAGCATATTAACCAGTCAGCACCTGCCTGCATGGCTTGTGTCACAGGCAAGTTTTTGGGCCTTGTGACCACGAGATGCTTGTGAAAGACAATTCAAAGTCTTCTAAGAAGAATGGGATCTGGTTACCAAGAAGGAACAAGGACATTGTCAATGGGCTGGCTACCAGCAGAGCTGATTAATGCTCAGTTTAATGAGGAGTGCTGTCTAAAATCTGGAGATGAGTGTGGCCAGAGGGGACAAGATGGAAGCATGCATGGAAATGCTGGGAAAGCAACATAATAGCACAGACCACTGACCATACGGCTGGCTCCATTAGAAAACACTCCCTCTCATGTCTGAAAGGTCACTGGTATCAAGGGAAGTCCAAATGCCTGGAAAAGAGCCATTAATTTTCCCATCTGCAAATAGAACAAAAAGATCCATGAAACTAGTCTGTCAGCCTTACTTCCTTTCCTGGGAAAACTGAGGAAAGGTCTTCCGAAAAGCTACTGATAGTAACACAATGGACAAGAAGGTGACTGGGAGAAGCCATATGGATTTACCAGGAGTAAACCGTGCTTGACAAATCTGGATGCCTTCTATTATGAAACAATTTGCTGAATGGGTGAGGGGCAAGCCATGGATGTCATCTGCCTTGATTTTGGAAAGGCTTTTGACACCTTTTCACACAACATCCTTGTGAACAAGTTGACAAGCTCTAGACTAGACAGATGAAACACAAGATTAGTTGAAAAAGGACTAAAATACTTAGCCTAAAGTGTGGTGATGAATGGCTCAAAGTCAAACTGGCAGACATTAGGCATGGAGCCCCAGAGTACAGATACTCATACTCCTAGTGCTCAATTTTTATAAATTATCTGGATGATGGGATCAAATGCATGATCACAGGTTATGTGGATGACACCAAAATGGCAGGAGAAGTAGGTATGCTGGAAGGATAAAACACTATACAGGCAGACAATAAGAGGCTGGATGATAAGGACACAAGAAAAACTGTCTTTCAAGCAGCATTGGCACTCAAGAAAGACAAGGTCCAGCTGGGCCTGCTGTTCATGAGGCAGGCAACCCAGTGACAAAGGATATAGAGGAGGCAAAGTGCCTCAAGGCTTTGGTGAAAAAGATCAATTCTGGGACCTTTTCAGATGACCCTCCAACTGCAGGGGACCGTAAGGGAAGCAACCAATGCTGAGAGAGCTGTCACACTGCACTGTAAGGATGTCATCTAGCATCATGGAAAAACAGTTGAGAGATGCAGCATTTTGGGCAGTCATTTCTGGGCTCAGCTTCTACATCTTCTCCATCTTATGAGAATCTCTGTGATTGTCAGAGGACTTCAAGGATCTTTTCAAGGTTCAGGTTGCCTGCTGCTATTGGTTCAGAAAGGAACAGGGTTAGGGTCTAGAAACTCTGCCCACAACAGGATACAAGTACTCAGCAGTGCTGGTGTCACAACATGGTCCCGGCAGCACCTGGAGCAGCTCTCACAGCACACAAGAGGCTGAACCCAGAAGGATGATGTTTCTCCCCTCAGTGGAGACAGGTGGAGATGGTATCCTTACTTGCAGGAGGTATGGGCTGATTGAGGAGCTGTCCCACCAGAGTATGGAGCTGCAGGAGCAGGTGAGCAGGCTGTGGAACACCAGGGAGGACGAAGAGATCAGGATCAACACAGAAGCCCTGCAGACACAAACACCTTAACCCCCAGCTCCACAGGAGGAGGGCAGCCAGAATCTGCAGGTTAGGTTCTTCATGCCAGCAAGGACATACCAAGCTGCAGTGAGTGCCCAGGTAGGCACCTCCAAGTAAATAGACAGGGGTAGCACAGGACCTATAGGGAGATGCTGACCTGGTTGGCTCAGGTGACTTTGGAGAAGAAAGTTCAAAGGAGGCTTTCTCAGATACTTGCTCCCTTCAGCTACCTTGGAAAGCCCAGGAGAGGACACAGCCAGGCTCTTGAAGCTTGATGTTGAAAACACAAGAGGCATCAATCCTAGCTGTACCAAGGGCAGGACTATGTTTCTCATCATTATTCCAGCGGAGAACACCCTGTTGTTTGACAATAGTCTAGAAATCACTGTAACTTCAGAAAAGATGCAAATGAAAACCATGAAGGTGTTTTATTCTCTAAAACATAGAATGAAGAAACTAACTCCCTTAATTTGAAAAAATGAACATGAAATAGTCAGGAAAGAATACATGTCATTAGGTACGTTTGGGTTTAATTCCCAAAGTCTTTTCTCTGCTTCATTCAACTATGAGCTGACAAGAGGGAGTCTGGGTTTCTGAGATCTGAAATCTGATTCATCAGGAAATATACATCCTTCTGGAACTGTCTCCTAAATTGTAACCTCTAACTTGAAGAATCTTTGCTGGAATTGTACTTAATGTAAATATATCCATCAGGATTTCCTGTAATCCAGAGTAACCTTGATGTTATCAGGATATTGATTTATGAATCCCCTGCTAATGTAAGGCTGCCTAACAAAGTGCTAGTGATATGTAGACATATTTTTGAAGTGTTAACTACCTGGGCAGCTAGCCTCTGTTATCAGTTAGGTTTCCGGAGCAGTTTTCTTAAGGGGCAGATGTATTCCTTCAGGATAGACTGCTGAGAAAAGGAGACACTAATCATGTGAGTTTATGAGTCTCAATACATACACTTTTTGTGTTGTAAAACTCCACAAGTAGTTATACAAACACAACATTGATATGAAATTCAGCTAATTACTGGTTTTAGTGAGACTATATATAATGGGGTGCAAATGGCTTATTGTGTGGGGTGACTGAATCATGGAAATAGCTGCTTAGGACTCTCCAACTAATTAAAGAGCCACTTCTTTAGGAAACTGAGCTAGCTGAAGCAAAACCTGCCTGGGAGTCAGGAACTGTATCCCTGTGTAGTTAACTTCACAAAGACACAGAGTTTTGGCAGGACTCTCCTGTCCCCCTGACAGCACCAAGGAGTACCATGCCATAAAAAATAAGAAACAAAGCTGGCTGTCCACTTTCTCCCAAAAGCAGAGACAAAAATCAGTATGTTCCCATCAAAACATTTCTTCTGAATGAGAAAGTGTTTTCCTAATGGAAGGTTGTCTGTAGTTCTCCCTAAAGTGCGAGGCTATTAATAAATTTGTCAACTGTGTCCTTGGTATTTTCACAAAAACAAGTTCCAAAAGCCTTCATTGTAATTATTCCCTTATTTCCTTCTGATTTTAGCCTCCCTTCCTGGATCTTGAAGTTGAAAGAACACCACTCTGTGTAAAATTATGCATAAATGTTAATCAGAAGAAACACATGGGGAAGGAAAGTTTAGTTAATGATTGCTTAGAGAAAGATCTATTTTATGGGAAAATTAAATTATTTTATTACATTACTATTACAACTAACAATCAAACAGATAAAACAAGCATTAAGTCAATTAATCGAAGCATACAAGACTAAAGAGAAAGGATTCATTGATTTCCAACAAGAATATAACATCAAGGCCTAACATATTAAGCATTATTAAAAAGTATCGTAAAATATCATTA
>JANHGB010063102.1:0-71259 GCA_026283785.1 Coracopsis vasa
GCTGGGCCAGTTGCCGGGTTATGTTGTGGAGTGTGCTGTGATGATGCAAATACCCACAGGCATTTCTTCTGTCAAAGGCTGAGCTAGATACAGGGAATTTCCTAAGTAACTTACTAAAGAGCTCCTGTTTTGTGAACTTGTCAAAGGAGGAGACAGTGATCTTTTCTCGGCTGATGGGTCAACCGACCCTGGGCTCTGGCACTGTTGGCTGGAGAGAGATGTACTCTAGAAACAGGCCTCAGCTGCAGAATCTGGGACAGGATTCAACTCAGATCACCCAAATTTGGGGTTGAATGTGAGCAAATTAGAGCATTGCCATCCTCTGACTGGCAGCAAATCAAACGGATTCTTTTGGCTTTTTCCCTTCACCACAAAGAACAACTCCCAGCAGCAAAAGCTGGGAGATGAGAGAAGTGACATCATCTGCAGAAGAGTTTTAGCTTTTCTGCCCGAAGAACTGTTTTGATTTCCAGCTGCATCTCAGGTAAGCACGAAACATGATACTGGATTGAGTGTGCCAGCTGCTTGTAAATGGAGATGCTTGCAGTTGAGCAGAGGAAGAGACGATGCTATGCTGCCTTTCTGATATCTTTTCAGGTATTTGTAGAGACCAAACAGCTCCTGGCCTAGCTTCAAATAGCTGAGACATTGGCCAAGTAATTCTTGATGTCTCAGCCTCAGTGGGAGCATGGCAGTGGTTGGAGTTATATGCAGTACTCTGGAAACTCCTGCTACTCCCACCCCTCTGTACTTTAGCCCTTCCTTTAAGCCCCATCTTTCCTCTCCTGTGCTATGGGAGAGCTGGTGATTTGGAGCCAGCTACATATGCTTTATGTTTCCTGAAGATTAAAACCTGTGTGTAATACTCCACAGCCTGTCAACAGCCAGCTTGGGAAAGAGACCAAAGACTAAAGAGCAAACACCAGACTGTTAAATCAATCAAGGCCAAGATGTGCTTCTTACTTATAAAACCTAGAATAAAACTGGCCAGGCAAGGAGTTTGTCCTTTGCAGTGCTGGAAGACTGCTGCCCCCCATCCTGTGTCTGATTCCCTCTGAGTCAGACTATATACAAATCTGAAAGAAAAGATATTGTGTGTATGTTTAAAATACTTCTGCCATCAGACAGGGAGAAAACTGCTGTCTACAACAAGTATCAAGGCTTGGGATAAGTAGCCAGTGATTTGTGTTCCCGTTGACTTTTTTTTTCTTGCTTGGGGTACTGTTAAATAGTTGTCTGAAACTATGTGCTTGTGCAGAACTGAACAAAGTGGTATGTGTTCCCAAACACTAAAAACAAGTTGTCAAGACACATCCTCAGAGACAGAGGGTCTTTTTTGTTGTTGCCCAAGAATGTCTTATTTAAAATGGCATTCCTTGTAAAGATGCAAATGCTATTTCTTTTAAAATGTACCAGTACTGAGAATAAAGCAAGCAAAAAAGGAAATTAAAACAGTGACAAGGGAGGGAGGTCTGGCAAGTTGGCTTTCAACCAAATGACCTCTGATAGATCAGCTGGGAGCCAGGAATGCATGAGATTACCAAGAACAAGAGAGATTTATAGTTCTTTGTTTGGTCTCTTGGTAAGTTTTCACACATAGTAAGTTATATGATGGGCAATGACAAGGGAAAATGGTGGGCGAAAGAAATCCAGAACCCAAACATTTATTATGATTCCATAAATAAACATGAAAAGAGGGAACTATTTAAAGATTCAGAGCATTTGTTTATTTCAGTTTAATTTTTCATAGTCCCAAAATCTAGCTCTCTTAGGAGAAGCTATTTGCACACTGCAAATATAGCTCCAATTGAATTAGGCATGTGAAAGTAACACAAGAAACTGTAATGGGAATGGGCATTTGGGTTTCTGTAATCACTACACAATCTTCCCCTGAGCTGACTACCTGCAGAAAGAGCATCTCTCTGTGGACTGCACTAGCTGACCACATCCACAAGTTGTGCCAGAGCTCTTCAGAAATTTGTAACTCTTGCAGTTTAATCTCAAAAACTTTGAATGAATATTTCTATTTTCTATTTTTTCATCATCCAGGTGAAAAGGAACATCTGAGAATTTGTAGTTTATGTTATCCAGGTTAAATACTGGTATTATGGTGCATTAGATGCCAAGGACATTAACATGCAAAAGCAAATGGATTACAGAATCTAATTTATGAAGCTGTTCCAGTTTAGTAAATAGTGTCACTAAGTGATTCATCAGTATACCGGTTGTTACATCCAAGTGTGTCTTGAAAATCCGACCAGTATGGTGATCCTGGAAAGACTGGGTGATCCCAAGGTCCTTAGGACATGTAAACCTCGCTAAAAAATAAAACATATAATTTTCCATTGGGTTGCAAATGATTTTTACAAACTATATGACCCTGGAATTTTGAAACAGAAAAATCTTTAAGCATGAGTAACAAAGAGACTCTTAGACAAAGCAGAGATTCTAGCAACAGTTTGGTTTTAAAATACAATTTGCTTCTTTTCCATATGCTATGTATATGCCATATGGGCATATGGTACATTCACTACATTAGTTAATTATTATTACTTGTTTAGTTCTTTTTAACCAGTGAAACCATACTTGGCTCTGCACGAGGTAAAAATAAGTAAATAGAATTACAACTCAAGGACAGTATAGCCTGTAACACCATAATAACGGTGTCTATAATGTATCATTTACTATTGCCTTTACATCCTAACTTATTCTCCCTTTATGTTAAACCAATTAATTATATTCTCATGGTAATTTATTCACTTGTCAAAACTGAATGTTAAAAAGCCCTAAGGTTTGCCTTAAACTTATAATAGAATTTAAAGGGCAAGTATTCAAAATTCAGCTTCAAGGTTTGGACCTTTTGTACAACCTTACAAGTGCTTTCTGAATGTTATAATTTTGTCAGTATGATTCTGACCTGATATGCATTCCTCACGTTTCTCTCTTTAACAGGTTTGAGTGTGCACATGTAAGTTACAAGTCACTGCAAGTAACAGCTGATTTGAAGACACATTGCAAATGCAAAATATACACCTTTTGATGAACATTCAGCTTTAAAACAAGAGGAGGATTAGTAAGACAGGAATAGTTTGCAAATAGAAATATTGTGACCAATGGCTCAGGTTTGAAAAAAAAACACCACTAATTTCTAATATTGTAGGTTTTTGAGTCTCCTAATTGTGTCTTGGAGATCCTGAATTTTAAAAAGGTGTTGAGAAGCTCAAAAGAGGGTATACTTTAAAAATATTATCTGGGCACTGGATGGCCTGATGATTTGGGAAGCTTAAGATATTCTCTTCACAGATTCCTGAAAAATTCTGCCTAACATGAAGGAAACCACTGGTTTCTAAGGAATTTGGAAAAAAGGAAAGGAAAAGTTCAGAGGACAATGAAGACCTTCCCACTTGGAAGAATGCAGCCATAAATCTTCTTCATGATATGAAGATCATCTTAAAGATCACTGAGTAATTCAGAGCCAGAAAGAAAACCAACTTCTGTATGTTCAGTCTGATACAGTGTACAACAGCATACTATATTTTTATCTAGCAAGGAGTCCATCAAATACAAACGTAACATGTACAATGATCCTTCATTCTAGCTCTAACACAGATGGTTATCTCTATAACAAATAAATAGGTAGGCTCAGAATCAAGGAAGGATAAGAAAAATGACAACCAAAAGAAAAAAGAGAAAGAGGAGCCAGTGCAGATGATCTTGTGAGACGCTATTTGATCCAACTCTCCTTAAGACCTCATATCTCAAAATCACAGTGGGGTAGCAGAGCCTAGGAGCACTTGCTGGGGAATACAAATACGGATAACTGCAACTCAAACTACCTGTTAAACACACAGTCATATAGTATTCTGTCAGACAGGTTCAGGGCAGTTTGGAGCATTTGGAGCATATTTTGCTCTGCAATAGACTCCATTTCCTCTGGATCCCTTCAAGTCCATCTCTGCCAGGTTCCTTGCAAATTTGGGCACTCCTGAGCAATTTTTTGTTTGTTTGTTTTAAAATATCCTTACTTTTTATAGGAATGCCTGTGCTTAAGAATAAAACTAAATGAAAGAGAATAGCTTCCCCAGTTTTATAAGCTTGGATGTTTTATTGTTCATTTTCATTCTCCACTGAAATATTTGTGTGAGGTAGTTTTATGTTGGACCTGACAAAATTGGCAAGCCTGCACTGATGATACAGCACAGAGAATACCAAGGTGAAAGCCTATACCCTGTCATCATTCTTTCACATACCTCTAATTTTTCTTCCCTAGTAACCACATGAATTCTTAGGGTTCTTATCACCAAAATCTTTAGTGCTTATTGCTACTGGAATGTTGTAAGGGAAAAAAATGAGATCAAGATATTAACGTATTTTGTGATCATGTTGGGGGAATCAGACAAATGTCAAGGAAAGCCACATGAGAAGTTCTTTCTTCTAAGCCAAGTCTCTAAGCTCACAAATTCACTACAATCCTTCCTTGAATCCAGGGTATTTGAGGCAAATCCAGAAACCTTGTCAGCTCCTACAGATTATCACAGTAGACTACAAGACGGGCGCATAGTTAAAGCATTTCCTGAGCTTCTGAGGAATTTGGTCCTGTCCTTTGTTGCCAACTTGTGGGGTGCCCTTACATAGGTTGTTTAAAAGATAGTTTTCAAAGGCTTGCCTGGAAATGTGGTAAGTGACAGAGAAAGGTATTCATCCGGGAATACTTAGAATAAGTCAACTGGAGTCAGGATTATTAAATTCTCCTGCTGTCAGTGACATGCAATGCATAATTTGCACTGATTTGAGTAAGCTGCTTCATTGTGGCCTCTGTTTATATTCTGGTCTTCTGAACCTTTAAGACTTTTATTAGACAAGTTTCATAACATTTAAAAAGTAAATTAGTGATAAATATATCCACACTTAATAACATTGAAGTAATATCTTCACCAAATTGCAAAGATTGCATGGATAATTCAATCTATAGATTTACAAATAATTTATTCAGTTATTATTTTAACTAGTTTTGCTGTATGAATGAATTAAACAGCTGGCAGCTTGCCTGTCTGTTCATTGCTCTGCTCCTTTCTCTCCCATTTCTAATACAGCTATTTTTGCTCTTGCCCTAGCTGCAAATATGGCATCCTTTTCCCTTCATAAACATCCTCTCCAAGCAAGTTAGACAAGGGAGATGCGGGAGTGTGAGGTGATCTTTCAGGGCAATTCAAAGATGTGTTTTCTTATATGATTTACTAAGTGTTCTCAGAAATATTGTTTCATTTCATAACATCTCCAGTTCTTTTTTTATTATTTTTTTTTTTGGCAATCTTCTTTCCTAGTACAGTGGAGCAGATTTCTGCATGAGGCTGATGAGATTTGTAATATACCCTGAGTTAATTTAGACAGCAGGTTAGTCCCCTCAACAAAACTGTGGCCCATATACAAGTCAAATCTGCTTTTTTCCTTGGGCAATGATTTATTTCCCTCTTAAATTGGCTGGACCAGTTAGTTTTTTATTTTTATTAAGTCACACTATTCTTAAATGAAACTATTGATTTAAAGTCAGCTTAGTGAGGATTTAATTTGTTTTCAGGGGATTAGAGCAGGTAACATGGGATAATTTTACAATAAAGTGGAATAGAAGCATTCCTTCACATTACCCTCACCTTTTTTTCTTGCCAGACAGCACAGACATTACAAATTTTCAAGTGAATTGTGGAAATACATTCATAAATCAGGCCTAATTCCTCTGCCTGCTTAAGGGCTAGTCTAAAGAATATTTTCCTTTGACCTTGTCCGTGTTTGTCCTTCCACGGGCAAATGCATCTGATAATTCTGTACAAACACAGATTCACACAAAATATTTTTGTGTCCACAGTAGAAATTGTAAACAGGGGCATTTGTTGAGCAATACAAAAGCAGACATGTCTTTTAATACAGTGGCTACCACGAGTGCTTTTCAGAGAGTTTTAAAATAGTACCATATTGCTCACAAAGAGAGGGATAGGTACAGTTATTTTTGGTCTGCCTCTATAGCATATATAGTGGATATGTTGGTTTTTTAATATAGTACGGTGTTTTTAATCTGTGCTCCATGTACCTTCATGCAACCTCTTCCCTCTTTGTCATTCTGTCTTTCAACCACATCTAACACACCTGCAACAATTTCTGGGATTTCACTTGATGATGTGCAGCCTGGTTTTGCTGCTGTTGCACTCAGTGGCTTGAGTTGGGGTAGGTTACGCAGCCTCGGGTAATGTTACCCAAAATCAGGCATCCCCCTTTTGACTGTTTCCTCTTTTTTGTTGCCTTGCTTGTTTTCCTTTGCAGCCCTCTGCTTTTGACATCACATCCTTGCTAAGAAATATTTGAAAGTTTATCCTACATAGCATCTTTCCCAATGGTCACACACATGGACCACATTCCTCTTGACTGTTTTTAACTTACGTGCAGCACATTTGTGTTCCACCAAGTTGTGGGGAAACATGATGAGACCAGCCCTTGCTGCAGCACTAAGCATCATGCCCTTACCTGGGCTCCTTCACTTCTGCTCTTCCTTAGTTTCCCAACCCTTGGGAAGTCAAAGGCTGCAGCAGGGTAACTGATGACTGTGCATCTTCCTCTTTCATGCTCTTTTGTTGTCCCTGTCTCTTCATCTCTGTCTTGTGGGGTGTGAGGAATATTTCTCCCTGCTACTACTGACTGTAATAGGGAAAAAAGGCTCAGATTTTGTCCTTATGTCCTTACTGAGCAGAAACTGTCCTACTGTTACTTGGCTCCTGGGAATAGAGATATTTTTTCCTCTCCCTAGACTCCTGATAGACATGGAGACAGATGTAGATGGACTTATCTCAAATATTTATAAGGGCAAAAGAGAAGAGGAAGGACAACTGGAGGAGCCAGCACAGAAACCTGGTTACAAGAAGGCAGGATCTCTCCCTTCACCAAAGCAATGCCAGCCCAGGACGGGAAACACCTGCCCTGTTGATCGCACAATCCCTCAGAGCTTACTTTAGAGTGGGAGATCTTGCCTCCTTTCCTCTTCTTTTATTTGTTACACCATGCCCTCCTGAAGGTGAAGGCTTCTTTTGTTCTATTCCTGTTACAGTCCTGTAGACTGCCTGGCTTTTGAGGGTATTTTTCAGCTTCTCTTACTTAACACAGTTGGCGTCTGATTAGACTTTCTATTGCAGGTGTTGCTGATAAAATTTCAGCAGGCACACATGGACTCAGCTCTACATATATTTTAAACCAGATGCAGCTCACGAGCTGTTTGGGTTTTTTGTCTTCTTGCTATATAAATGTGAGATCATACTAGAAGAGAAAGAAGAAGGGGCTGTTTCTTGGAAGGCAGAGAAAAAAACAGCACATATTCTCTATTGCACTGCATTATAAGGACTGTGTTTTATTATTATTATTATTTATTTAATGGGGGACAAAAAAAAAAATGCTATGCACACACCACACTCCACAATTTTATGAGATCCACATCTGGAATCCAGAGCATCTCAGGAATCAATCTATCAGGCCCTAGTCAATTGTAATAGTGCACCTGGGGTGAAATTCTGGCTCCATTAAAGTCAGCTGGAATTTCGCCATTGCAATGCAAAAAGTGCTGGCTGATGTAGGTTACTCCACATTAACTCTTGGGCAGAGTGAGATGGCCTGTAAGTCGCCAATATTTCCAGATTTGGCCTAACATTCAGGAAAAAAGCACCCTCAATCCCATGTCTCTCTACACAGCGAGGAAAAGTGAGAGTTATAATGAGGTCATAGTGATTGTACACTCGGCTGTTACTGGAATAAATGGTCTAAGTGCTCACAAACTTTTTTCTTTGGTAGAAGCTTTTAGGGTTAAACAGAAATATTGTTTGTTGTACTCAGGGTGAACATATATATTTGTGTGTGTGTGTGTGTGTATTTAAGCCATCCGAAATCCTGCTTATAAATATCTATTTTGCTGTGCTTCCTCAAAACCTTCTACTGGAAATGCATTTCCCACTGTAAATTGTATATCACCATTACCTACCCATCAGTCAAATCAACTCATTTCTGAAATTCAATTAAAAGGGTCTCATTGCCATAAATCGAAAAGGATATTTTATTGTTACTTTGTAATTTGGAAGAATGAAAATTAAAACAGTGGCTCAGATGGAAAGAAATGGCTACTAAATCATAATGATATTTTGCAGTTTATCTGCTCATTGCCATTTTATTTCAGCTATTTCAGAATGGAAGGACGATGAAGTGACTTGTACACTCTATACTAGTTTTATTTATTTTTTTGGCTACTCCAAGCACTTGTCTAAATCTTTTTTATGATTGTTTATCTTAGTTTCTCCCAAATGTTTCATCAATTGCTATCCCTGTTCTTTCATTCCATATGTTAACCGCTTCCTGTATATAAAAGGCAGTTTGCTTAAATTCCTTTGGCTCTTGACCTATTCTTACCCTTGGCAGAGATGCTCTGTAATTTTGGGATTTTTTCTTTTTTTTATGCTGAGCATCAATTGAATTTTCTTAAGTGTCAGATAAAATGAACAGAAAGGCCACATACATGTCATTTAACTCGTGAACTTGGCTGAAGATACAATAGATTTCATGAAATGGGTGTGAGGTGGGGGACAAACAGAGGTTGAAATTGAAGTCCCCATGCTCTGACTACTGATGAAAATGGAAAAGAATAAGCATGTTAAGAGGCATTTACAATCAGCCATAGCAACTAGTAATAAATAGTAAAATACTGGTGCTCTGAGGAAAACATGATGTCAAATCTGTTGCCTATCATCTTTCAGATTTAACATGAGTTTTACTAAGGGAGGGGGAAGAAAAGAAAGATCGCTTTCAGTTGCATGTTGCTTCAGTATAGAGATTACAAGGAGCCAAACTCATTCTGTCTCACTCTGCAACTCAAACCCCATTCAAAACCCATAATGCTGAAAGTTTTACTTGAGCTGAACTGTTATGCATTTTGCCTAGAAACAGCTGTGGAAAAAGAAGAAGAAAAGAACCACTGGAAACCCAGAGTAAAAATGAATTTACCAGCTGGCAGAGTGAGAAATCACACGTACCAAGGAGATTTTGTGCGAAGAGAAGAGATGAGAGCAGGGCATATCTGATAAAAAAGTAAATACCACATATGTGCCATATACAATACATATAGAAGGACTTCAGCCTATTGAGTAGATGTTAGCCAGAATACTATCCACAATTAAGCTTTCATTTGAATTGAGTACAAACATTTGCAAGCATATACTTATATATAGCACCTCTAGGCAATGGAAATATGCTTTTAAACTTAACCTGGAAGAAAGATTAATGCTGCTGACTCTTTTTGGTAAAAACTGGTGCTGATCCACATAACAACTACTATAAAATTTGGTTGTCTCTAGTTACCCTTGAAAACAAAATTTCTAGGGGTCATGCAGAGCCTGTGAGACTTCTTTGCTGGGCTCCACATACCAGGAAGCTGTGCCTAAATCAGGGCTATTACCCAGCACGTGATGAGGAGAACAATGTAACTTGGGTTGCTTGCTCAGCACCACAGCTGAGGTATACATTTCCTTTCCCTTCGAAGTTCCCCACAGCAGGTGATGCTTTTTCCCTTCCTTTGCTCCAAAGATTAAACACAACAAAAAATGTTTTCTGTAAAATGAGGTACACAGCACAGTTTTGCCTTCTCTCTAGTTGATGTACTAATGTGTAACTGTAGGGTTTAATTTTACTTTACATTAATCAAAGAACAATAAAGGCCGTAAAAACCCTACTAAGAAGCATTTCAAGTTCAGATCCAAAGCTAAATGTCGTGGGATTTTGCCTATTGTCTAGTTTAGTCCCCCTGTAAAAAGAGCTAGATAGCACAAGAAAGAAAGAAAAATTGAGCTTGTGTTTTTTGCATAGAGATGGAGAAAACACATAATAAATTAGTGGGAGAGAGGAGTGAAATAAAGGCCAGAGGTAAATGACGTTTAATTGTGTGAGCTGCTCTTCCTCTTGTGGTTCCTGCCAGCTGCTGCTGCTATTGCTACCTTCCTGTTTTAAGATGAAAGCAATGATGGTAGACACGTGCAGACACACAAAAGAACCTATTTGGACTGGTGTGTCAGCTCATCTTTATCAAATGTTGCACAGGTATATTTTGTTGCCATGCTTCATTACCCCAGAATGGCGTGCCTGAAATGTTTGTCTCTTCTATAAACCCAATAGCTTTCCCAGTGAGTCACATTTGACAGAGCAATAGACAGGTATTTGCTTGCTGGCATCCGTTTGTAAAGCCCGGGCAATTATATATATATTATCCACATATACATACATCTCTATACATACAGGGGAATATACACACACGTACGTACATATATATATAAGTATATAAACACAAAGAGCATGAAAGCCAGATGTATCATTACATTATTTGTAGAGAGAGAGACATTAGATGTGTATATATGCACTATAAAAGGGATACTCAGTACAAAAATTCATGCATACTTGTACCAAAATTAACATATCCACTTGCACAAAATTAATAAGAAAGTAGGGTTTTAATACAAATTTCTTAATAAAAAAACCCAAACTTTAATCAAGAATATAATACTGGAAAAGATAGGTAGATATGCTCTTATATTATTTATAGGGTTTTCCACTGTGGGGGGAAACCAAAATATGAGACACATAACTTTAGTCTGAAACTGATGTTAACAGTAGTCTTGTTCAAGGGAAGGAGGAAATGACAGTAAGACGGAAAATAAAATTAAACCCTTTTTATTGCTTTTTTTGGTTTGTATTTTTTTTTTTTTTTTCCCCTGGGGAAAAAGGCATTATTTGGAGGAAAAAGGGAAGAAATCAGCCCCAGTGTGTTTTTTCGGGTCCTTCTGTGCAAAAAACTAGCCATGAAGGATTTGCAGGCACATCTGCAGTGTGAAAGGAAGATTCAATAAGAGCGTGGCCCACTTCGTTAGTTTCAAACTAATTCAGGTGCCAGTGCTTGGTGTATTACTTAAATGTATCAAACTGTTCACCTGTAACACGATGATAATATTTTCTTCCTTCATAGGACGGTGAAGCTGAGGGCTCACATGCTGCTCTCTCATGAGTTCCTGCTCCAGCTGTAACGAAGATGCACACAGACCAATATGCATGTGCGCTCATAGCAGAGGAGGGAGGAACAGCTACGCTGCCAAATGCTCTTTTAGATGGAAAGAAAGATGCAAACCTGGAAACTGCAAAGTGGGTGCCGCTTGCCCTGCTGTCCTGGGTGGGGACCTAATGGCACGGAGGTAGACGGAGCATGGGTGATGCCACACAGGGCTTGCAGGGTGGTTACAGCCCAGAGTGGTAACAGCGCTGAAATTACTTGCTGGATACTATTTTCATTATTATTACTTTAATGCACCACTGTGGACATACCAATCTGTACCTAAAAACATAACACAAGCAAAACACAGGCCGTATATAGATGCAATTACATCCACTGCAGCTCAAAAAGAAGACAATCAGTAGAGTGAATTCCCCAGAAAGCCATCCACAGAGGTCAGAGTTCAGAAGTAACATTTCCTCTCTCCTCCCAGAAAACTAGACATTAGCACCATCAAATCATCCACACAGCACTCCAACTAAAAGGAGAACATTATGGGTAAGTAACAGGCAGTGTAATTGCCTAAACAAACAGGGTTTAGGCAGAAAGACTGTGACCCTAATGTTTCTAAAATGTGGTTGTGTTTGGCTTTTTTTGGTTTTGTGTGTTTTGTTCCATTTTGGGGTAAGTTTTGGTTTTGGGTTTTTTGGTTTGTTTGCTTGATGTTGTTTTGGTGGTATCTGATGCTAAGAATTAGTGTAATACAGAGAAAGATTATTTGTTACCAAAATCAAGATGTGAATTTGCACCTTTGAGTAAAATTATAATGCATTCCTGCTAACAAGAAAGTGAGAATAAAAAAAAAGGTCTGGACTCCCAGATTTGGAATTATTCCTTTTTTCTGAGTGTTTGAAAGCATTTGTGGAACTACCTTTTTCCCCATTCTAGTATGTGCTAGTAATGCCCAACTGGAACTGGAAGCAGTTTAGACAGCCTTCAAGATGCTGTCCTTGCCGTAGGAGTGGAAAGGAGGCCAGAAATACCAGTACTTCTGTAACTGCTAAATTTCCAGCCCATTTGAGCAGACAGATGTAGTCTGAATGGGGTTTGGCTCAGCAGTTTTGGGGCACTTGGAGCCAGTGATTCCTTCCTCCTCTCCAACTGCCTCATTGCAGTCCTCCAGAAACATGAGGATGAGGTGCTACCTGTTACTAATGACTCTAAGCAGCTGCTGCCTTTCATTTCTGTCTGCTCACCAGGGGCTGGCTTGAGTGAGGAAGGTGGCTTGTCTGCAGCTGGGTTTGGTAGAGGAGACCCAAAACAGCTGAGGAAAGATCACGCTTTTATGAGCACATCCATAGAACATGCTCACCCATATAGGACATGATAGCACTTGTGTTAGGTTGGCAGCAAATGTGTCACCTGCTATGCTTGGAAGTTCTCTCCATCATTTGCTTCTCATGTCTGTTTTCATTGCAAACTTTTCAGAATGCATAGTCAGCTCTGGCCAGCTCATTCCCACCACCAGGGCTTCTCGCCTTGCTTGGTGCTGAGGTATTGCCATACTTTATCTGATTAGTACTAGTCTTATGTTTCAGAGAAACTTGAGCCCTCCCTTGACTGCTGTGGGCTTTTGTGTCACTTCAGGAGCTGCTTCACACCAGTTCTAGGTCTGAGAGAGGTGCTTCAACTTCCAGTGCAGATAACCTGCAGCCCTTTAGGATCCCTGCTATGTGTAAACTCGTCCTCAAATAACCTGCACAAAATCAGAAGCAGAGGTGTTACAGGAATAGGTGGAAGAAGACCCTGGGCTGAGGGATCAGGGGGAACTGCTGAGAAGCAGCAGCAGGTTATGTGGAGATGTAGGGTAGGTAGGACCTTTGGGTTAGAATTATAGTACACAGTATGCTTATAGCCAACACCTTGGGGATTTCCTTTAATGAAAGGCTATATAGGTCCACAGTTTTTTGTTTGAGGAGGTTTTAAAAAGTGAACAGTATTGAAGCACTGGAAACAAAGGCAGGGGAGCAAGAAATCTGTAGGTGCCTTGCAGCTTGTTGGTCCAGTATATAGTACTGAATACAACTGGTGGAGTAAGTTTTAGTTTACACTAGCTGCATAATATCTTTCCTTTAGTGGTACATCTTGTCAGATTTTTGAGTAGGCTAATGGAAATTGGTGAAAGCCTCTTCCTAGGCATAGCTAATGGCAGAACCAGGTCTGTGTGTGGTTACTCATCAGTCCTGTGTTTGACCTCCAACACGTGTAAGCATCTAATAACAAAAATATGTGTTGATTAGCTGCATATTTGAAAGAATTATTTGCTTAAAATATTATTTTGGCTTAACATCTGCATGTGGATTGCAAACTGCCAGAACAAAACGGAGTAATTTTAAAAGGTATATGATAATATAAAGCTGGTGTGAGGGAACCTGCTGGGACAGTTGTGGTGAAATCAGATTGGCAGAAGAAAGGGTTGACCTGTTACTTGGAAGAAAGAGGCCAATTTATAACTGTGCTGTGTTACTGTGTTAAAATGGTAACTTGTTTTACTTATTTTAATCAGAAGGCTAGAAAGTCTTATAAAATTAGTTAGAAATCATTTTGGTCTCTCTGGTTTTGCTTGGGTATTTTTATTTGTTTAGGTTTTGGGGTTTTCCTTTCTTTTAGTGTTTTGTGGTTTGTTTTGTTTGGGGTTTTTTTTTGTTTTTGTTTTTTTTTTTTGGTTTGGGGTTATTTTTTTGTTTAGTTTTGTTTTCTTTGGGGTTTTTTTTTTGTTTGTTTTTTGGTTTTGGTAAGGCGATGCTGCAGGCTGAGTAAGCTTCAAGAAAATGGAGCACCAGGGAGGGAGCAGAAAACAGTCTCTGTTATTTCATGTATCCAGAGAAAAAAGCAACACCTTGGAGGTAAATGATAGATATTATTATAAAAGAGTTGTAGCTCAGGGCAGGTGAGTGGTGTGTTAATGAGGAGCCACCTCCTGTTTCTGACAGATGACTGTCATTGTTCAAATGCTGCCATCAGAGTGATTAATAACTGGGTCATCCTGCCCCGCAGTTGGAGTAGACTATCTTCATTCTTCTGTTGATCTCTCTAATCTGCTGCCCTGGAGATGACCCAATAGAGGTGGAGCTGAGATTAGCATTTCATTTCTTTAAAACAACAACAAAAAATTCACGAGGAGGAGGTGTGTGTGGACACGCTCACCCCCACCAAAAACTCAAAGAATGATCCTGTCCCCACAGCAACCCCAGATCTATTCAGTATGTGCAGAGCAAAAATCCCTGGTTTATGAATAGGCAGGTTTAGTATTTGAGACATTTATATTTTTAATAAAGATTTAAATTGGCCATGTTCATTTCTGCAGTGTCAGCTTAACCTATATGGAAAGATGCATAAGATCTCTTCAGAATACACAAAGGAATGTAAAGACTTGTGTATTGAAGGGCAGGGGAATGAGCGGATATAACATAAAAATGCTTGCTTTGCCTTAATGTCTCTTAATGTTCACTAAATTCACTATTAAAAGACCAAATAGTAAACAGCATGCTTTGACAAGTGAAATACAGGCATATTATCCCAGATGACTGTTATTATGTGGAAAGAATGGCAATTCTCCTTCAAGATTTGTGTAATTTTCTCTCTTTTCTTGATTTAAACTCTTCTGAAAGCAATGGCATGGTGAGTTTACCTTTCTCTTTGTCATATGTTGGCAAGGTGTGATGGCTCTCATCTGCTTCGGGAGCATGGAGCACAATATAATAGTCAACTTGAGCCAGAGGGACCCTTGTAACTAATTAGGATTCAATTTTCAGACTTTTTGGAACATTGCTTTGGCCAGAAGTTACATGAAAATATCCTTCAAATAGCTTGTGAAATTGGCTCATTTCTGGCACTCTTTTAAAATTACTGATCCTTCTATTACATGGACCAGCTCCGCAATTTAAGACTTTTCTATTTAAATGCAACATTTATAACATTTTACAAGAATACCCTTTATTCCTTCCATCTTCCTGGACGACAAGGTCCCCTCCCTCCTCCTTTCTCATTACTTACAAAAGCAACCAAGTCTTTTTATCCTGGAACTCCACAACAGAGCAGAACACTCTTATGGGGTTTAGCTAACCAGGTGTATAGACCTAGAAGTGCTCCCATTTGATCATGTGTACTGTGTTCATGTGTGCATGCTATATAGAGAACCTTTAGCTCTTAAAGCATTAGGGCACCTCCAGATTAGTTGTTTTGTTTCTAGAGAGGACAACCTTCTTCTTTTTTAAGCGAGGCTTATGTTTTCAGATATAAGTGGTGAGAAACCAAAGCCAATCAGTTTCAAGATCAGCTTCATATCTCCACACCACAGTTCTGAATCATGATTTGTGTTTTAAACACATTCGGCCTTATAGCATGCGAGATTGCTTTATGCTCACAAAATACATAACTAGATGCTAGAACAAAACAAAACACAGTAGAAAAAGAAACAAGAGGCTTGTTGAAAGAAAAACATAGCCAGCTGCTCATTTTTAATACTCAATATATGTAGCACCATAGTTAAGCCATTTCTTTACTGTGAAGTCATTTTGGAACAGTTATCTCTGTCTGCAGAATGTTACTTAAAACAAACCAGAAAATTTTGATGTAGGTCAGCCTCTAATAAGGTTTTTTGAGGATGGAAGATTCCAAATAGAAATATTAAATCAGTTCCCCTTTACCTAAAGCTGCATGTCTGAAATATATTCACCGTATCCTGTGCACTGTATATAACCTGATTCTTCATTTAGTGCTGTGAGACCAGCCCAAGTCCCCACGAGCATTCTTGATAAACTGGCATTACTTTTCGTGTAGCTGTGGCTTGGAAAGATTTGGCTTGGAAAGATCAGATCTGCTCATTAAAGACCAAATGCATTCAAAACGTGAGATAGCTATTGCTGTCCTCTTGTGCAAAATTATGGGTTACAAATAACTTTGTGTCAAACAATAACCAGGAGATTGTTTTGCTTTTATAAGAATAATAATTAGCAGAGGTCTCCTGTGAAAGTGGCTGCCTCTGGAGCCCAGGAATTAGCACATTATCAGGAAGCATATTTGAAAGGGTGCATTGGAGTTCTGTGAGTGGAGATGAGCTGCTTCTGAACCCCTTCAAGTAACTGCTATGGAGATTGTCCATTTAGCTAAAGCACACTGTTAAATCAATTCAGCTGTGTAAGGCTATGTTTGAGTAACATGAAAGGTTGGCTTTAAATCTATAAAAGCCAGGAAATTCAGGGTTAAGGATGAAAATCCTGGCTACAGCTCTGGTCTCGGTGCAAGGTCTTATGGCAAAATAATAACAATAATGGAAAAAATTTTGCATTAAGTCTGCAGTAGCATACTAGATCCGAGACTCCACTATGGCCTTTTTTCTCAACAGCACCCTTCTCTGCAGTCCCTTTTTTGACTCTTTCATTACAGCAAACATTTCTCAAACACTCTGCTTCAGATACCTGAGGTAACTGAAAACTTTCCATAGGTAGAAGTGGTGATATCATGGTAATGTAATCACTGTGAAATAGCAATTGTTGTCTTTTCAGCCATGCCACTAAAAGACCCTTAAGATTCCTATCTCAGGCCTTGCACTGACAAACTGGCATGCCATTGTACCTGAAAACTGTTTTTTTATGTTACCTAGTTGAGCTGCTTCTCCTTAAACCATAACTCAGAAAGAAGAACTGAAGAGTTTCAAAAGGCAGCAGAGAAAAAAGAAGTTTCCAGGGAGAAAGTTGAGTGGCAGGTGGTGGAAAATAGGAGAGTCATCAGCTTTCAGTAGTGGGACAGAACAAAGGAGTGGAAAGTCAGCACTGGGTGAGCAGCAGAGGAGCCAAGGTGTAGGCTGCAGAGGATTCAGGGTAATTCTGGATTCCATTGAGATTTATGATGGAATCCCCATCGACTTCAAGGGGGTCAGGATTATGTTTTCAGATCCCCAAGTTCACAAACGAAATGGTCAATGTGGCTTTTGTGTATAGGCAATATTGTGGTCCTTCTCTGTTTATTTTAACTCCTCTTACTGTAAAGACTTTTTTATTTTCCACAGAAATATGGAAGAGAAAATTAACAGATGATTTTATCACATGTCTTCGAAGATGGCTTGTTTAACCTGACACTTTCTAGATAGGCATTGCAAGCACGAGCTAAAATGGTGGAAAGGGGGACAGTGTGTGGAACCTGAGCTGAAATTCGGAGTCTCATGTAGTAACTGGCTAAGTATCTGTTGCTGGTTTCACAAGGAAATTGATTTGGCATATTTAACGTTGTTTCTTTATTTTATAGGTAATGGACTATTCCCATAGCTCTGTTATAAAACAGTGCATATATATATATATCTCACAGATTTACAACTCTGCTGTTTCACTAGGGATACACTTAATGTGGTATAAGTCTCTGGATATGACAATTAAATTCACATGACCCACAGACTACCTCACAACCCAAAATTGCCCTTTGCGTATTACAAGAGAATAGTGATTACCCTCTAATCACTTATTAAATCTGCTTTTCCAATGAAATTGTGTCTTTCCAGGTCCTAAAAAATGGAAGGAAAAAAATTTGGTGTTTGTAAGAAAAACCAGCAATGTCTCAGTGCCCATTATTTGCACTTCTGCTAAAAATGCTCAGAAGAGCAGTATCACTTTTCTTCCCCATCACAAGCTTACTTAAAGAAGAGAAGTTTTTGTTCAGAAGAATCTTACGCACATAAGTGTCTAAGTACCTTTGTAAATCGTTCATTTGGTGTGCTGAATAATATTGCACTGAACTAGCAATGCATTAGCATGTTTGTTATGTGTATTGGTATCTTGTGCCAGATAAATGTGAGTCTCAGTCCCAGCACTGACAAAAGTGATCTTCCTTTTTTTGACTTGGTAATAGGGTGTGGATGAGCAATTGTAATAGGGGGAATCTAAGCTCTGAATTTGCCATTACCTTGTGGTTTTGGAGAGGCCAAGTTCTGGATAAATTCGAAGTCAGTGATTTGTCACAACTTTTTTATGTCATTGCCATAAGCAACTGCAAGAGCATGGTATTTTCTGTATTATGTTTGAAATGCTCAGAATCTCTAAAATGAGAGATTGAGGCTTGGCTGAGTCAACTCAGCATTTCATTTTGCTGAAGCAGATAAATACACTTTCATTTAATTTACTGTGGGAAAGTCTTTAAAAGCTAGGTCCCATGGCACTTTTGGTGGTAGCAGATTTCTGCACCTGGGTTTTTGGCCAAGGTTACTGTGTATTGGCTGTCCCCTTGACTACCATTCTTCATCCCCAAGGTGACTGAATTTCAGTGATGGGTGAAGAGATTTTTCTGCTTTGACTTCTGATATCTTTGGACACAAAGCCTAAAATAAATGTAAGATGTAATTAAACACACAGTGCAGATTTTTGTACATGGGGGAAGGGATAGACAACTATTCTGTTTCAACCTAACCTATAAAGGAAATATATTAAGCCATATTTTCTTTCTTCCTTTGTATGTGTAACTATTTTTCAAATTAAAATGGTTATTTTTCTAAGGCACAAGTAAACTGTCCCTGCCTCGGCAGGTCTTATAGTAAGAAGATCTCTTTACCTCCTGGCATGCAAATAAAATTGTCTTCTTGTCCTCAATGTCTCAGGGCTAGGACAGGCTTCAGTCTTCCTGAATATGAAATCTGTGACTAAATGAAGGGCATTACCTGTGCCCAAAAGGGCAGACCAACACCTGCTGACAAGGTCTGTGAGACATAGCATTAAATTCCACACCAACCTCCAAACTTTGCTTTCATCTTTTACCTGCGGATCAGTGTGTGTCCACTTCTCCACAGCATTTACAAAAATAAATGAGAAAGAAGCTTTAGCATAAAAAGTAAAAGCAAAATTGCCAGTTCTTATTAGGTTTTGCAGGCTTGTTTGTGACTAAGCCAAGGCTGTGAATCTCAATATGGGTTTTGATCCTTCTCATAACTACGTAGGAGAAATGATTCGGCAAATAAGCAGGACCTCAGGAGAGGTCCTTGTCCTTTTATGAGCTACCTGTGTTACTCTGGGTAAATTCCCTATGGAAACATGTACCAGCTCCCTTCCTGGAAGAAAGAGACTGAATAGCATCTCCCTTGATTATAGAGGTGAGGAGAACCACACTAAAGACACTGTGCCTTTAGACTCTGATGAGGAGGGACAAATGAAAGCCTATATTTAGAATGTTAATGCTAATGTGACTAAGATTAACCGCAGATTTTGTGTGAGGTTTTTAGTTGAGATCAGCTACAGCTGCAACACCTGGATCATAGTTTCACTGGAGTTCAGGGCTTAGGGGAGTCAGACTGCATTGGCTTCAGCCCCCTACTCTACTGTGGAAAGCTTTTCACTAAGCTGACCTAGGGCCTTTCAGGCTGGCTCCTCTGTCACTCAGATTTCATGCTGTGGCTGATGTTGTGATGGTGCAAAGCTGGACAATACAAGCAGATCTCAAAAGAAAGATTCAAAGTTCACTAACCAAGTCGTGCTTATGCCTGTGTACTCACATTCATGTTACATCAGGAATTCGCAGCAATCAATTTTTTGAAGCAGTGCTAAGAACATACATTTTACATTGATACCATTATTATTAACAACAAATATGAGTGAGGAAAACTAAGGGACACCACACACACAACCCTGCTGTTAACCTGCCCATCTCAGTTGTCTTCTTGAGCCTGAATTCAACTTGAAGCCTTTTTTCGAAACCTTTTGAATTTAACCCCACATTCCCTCTCCCCATATCCTATTGTTGTTTCACAGTAACAATTCAAACACAACCAGTCATCCCTTTGCTGGAGCCTATTCAGCACAAAGTCCATTTTCACTCATCAGGCTGCAGGGCAGTGTCAGACAGCAAGTCCCCTCATCATTCTTGCCACGTGTTGTGCCAGCACATGTGTTATGTGTCTTTACCTCTGTGTACCCACACTCTGCAAATGTTTGCGGGGACCTATTCAACATGGAAATTTTCCTTGCTTGCCTATGCTGAGCTTATATTGCTGGTGGGAGTGTCTGAAGAAGGAAAGAACCTCCCTTTTTCCTGCCTAAAACTTCTCCTATCTTACTAACTTGCCATATTTAGTTTCCACTAACAACAACCCTGTTAGCACCCCATCTCATTTCTTACCTTCATGATGCATCACAGACACTACTGTGCTGCCAACTTTGCTTCTTGAGAGAGTAAATGGAGTGCAGACAGTCAAGAAGCATGGGGTAAAATCTCCCTCTGGCAGAGCCCCATAGCTGCCTGCCTACCCTTATCCTCTGATAAACTGATTTGGGGTTGCCAACCCTCCTAACCGATAGGATTTGAGCTGAAGCAATGGAGAGCTGAAGCCCTAGCTTCAGCCTGAACCCCCAAACCAAAGCCTTAGTTTAGGCATCCAGGAGACTGGCACCACATAGTTCAGTGGAACAGAGGCATAGCACCCACGTAAAGCCATCCCCACTGCTGTGCTGTCAGGCTGGGGCTGTCCAGGGGAAAGAGGTTGGAAGAACCCATGCTTCAAACATCAAAATTCAATTCAGAACTACTGTTTTGCAGTCCATAAAATCCTCCCCAGCCTTTTAAAACATTAGTGTGCAGATGGATCTCTTCTTTAGGACATTGGAGTTCCTTGGTGCAGGACCCCTCTAATATCGGGAAATACTATATTTATCCCCCTCAGCAGTGGGGAAGCCAAGACAGGAAGGCAGCAGGGGCAGGATGCATGCTAGAAGGCTGCACCCAACACTGGCTGTACCCCTGTAGCTCACCAGGGGCTCCTCTGGCTGGCTGTGGTGTGTGGCCAGTGAGCCCTGTCCATGGGTGCTGCATCCGAGCCCCTGGCAGCAGCTGGCAGCAGGCATCGGTTACAGGATCTGGACCTGGTGTTGTACCCAAATATGGCATAGGTTCATCTGCAAGAATCAAGCAGGAATATTTCAGCTCTGGCACCAACTACTGACAGGCTTTCAAAAAGAGATTTTTCCCACCTGCATGTTATAAAAACATAGTAAATGGAAACTGTAATCTCTCGACATTAAACAAATGAGGAAGCTGCATTCTGAAACTCATAAGTCACCACCAGCCTTTACCAAATAATAACAATTGCATTGCTGATGGCCCTGTCTCTCGCTGTTAGCACACTGAATGACAGGGAGTAGTGTGTGCTAGCGAGAGTATCTCATTTGCTCCAAGTACTGCAAGCATTCCTGCAAATCCACAGAGGCTCTTGATAATCTTTTGCAGGTGGTCAGATTTTAAATATTAGAAAAAAGTGAAGTAACATATTAAAACAGGAAGATAAGCATTTCCTTTGTTTGTTTTCTGTTCATTTACTAAAGCAATGCATCTTATTTGTGTCACTTATTAGATGGTTTTTAAAATCCTGATGAAATTAGGTATTATTTATATATTTATTTATTCTGATTTGCGTCTCCACAAAACCCTATGTCTAACACAGAGAATAGACCAGAGAAGCAAGATAACTACTTCCCCAACAAGGTCTGATAGCTTCTAGAAACAATGACAGTAAGATTTAATCTGAATAAGTAGCCAAATTTTAAAATGAGTGGTAGAGGTTATACAGATAAATCCCATTTTTTCCCAGCAGGCATGCACAAAGGGACAAACTGCCTATTGGTAATTACTAGAAGATTGCAATCCAGTTAATGTGGACTGTGGACCTCTCCCTGATTCATATACAGAGGAAATACACAGGCATTGCATGTTCAGGAGGCCATGCTCAAATCTTGTTTGAAGGGCAGTGACTTGGGTACAAAGATATTTCTCCATCTCTGGTTTAGCTCTGCAGTAAACACTTGCTTAACAAATTTACCCAGACCAGATGATCTGATGCAAGAAATCATGGATGGAAAATATACATGGCAGTCACTGACCTTTCCCCTCCAAATGCTTGAAATATAACCCTTTAAAATATCCACCTCACCTTTGTGAAGTAGGTCCATTGGATAGAATCATGAGGGCTTCTGATTAGTTTGCATTTCCTTTTATTCAGCAATCAGCCATCATGGCAAATGTCATCTCCAACTATTTGTGAGCATGGTCTTCTCCATGACCAGGGTTACCAATGGAAAGGAATGACTGGAGGTGGATTTTACATGTTGTAGTCACAGGTTCATGTCTTTTCCACTGTCAACTTGCTGTATTCTTAAACTGGGTCAGATGTACTTAATACACTCTCTGTAGTCTTTCATCTAATGTGATACACCCAAAAAACCTCATTAGCTCATTAGATGGTGTATAAAAAAAAGGTAATAATCAGGGTTAATTCTCCAGTGACAGATATATCTTGAGACACAGAGAGAATGGCAAATGTTTTCCTATGTAACTAATGATTTTGCAGAATAAAACCTTTTTTTTCTTCCAATTTAATTATGAAAGGAAGGATAGAGATGTTCATTGCTTGCTTTACTGATTTTTCCAGAGATTCAAGTAATATTCCAGAGCCCTGAGGTAGATTAGCTTCTCTGAGATTTAGCTGCGCCTTTGCATGCTGATGCCAATCCAGCATATTAAATTGTTGGTTTTAAGCAGTGGCTGGCAGTCTACACATGAGAAGTCATTTTCTGAAAACCAGCAAGCATTTGAGGTCTGTTAAGATCTTTCTTGTTTCTTTCTGTTATCATGTAACATCATTTGGTGTTATATAGGATGCTCTGGGAAGGCAAACCTAGGGCTGAAGGTCAGGCCTTTGCTGGTGAGCAGAATTGTTACTGCCACGTAGGTCTATGCAGGAAATCAATATGGTTGCTAAAGTGTCTTTGCTTAAGCAGCTTACTTAAGTATCCTTCCCCCCACCTCTAATGGCAACAAACCTTCAGTTAATTAATCTGCAAAACCATGAATATGTCTCTTTCTGTCCCTGTGATTGATCTATATACCTGATGGTGTGTGCTATTAAAATCCATGTTTCCTGGATTTTCTGGTCACCTCTAATGAGGTTAAACTCAATTTGGAAGTCCTTATTGTGGAACTGGAAAAGGAAAGCAGGAGAGCATGCTTCCTTTATGACTATCATTCCTAATTTGTCTTTAGGACTGGATTATTCACATTAGACCTCTCTTTTGCCTTCAACATTAGTTTTATGACTCTCTTGTTGGCAAACCTGGATAATAAGGCTTCATCTTAAAGGCGTGAGGCTGGACTTTTGAAAAAATGGGTTTATTTCTTGGTCCTCCCTGAGGCAAGCAATTTTATTGTTCTGTGTATTTCTTCTCTTTATCAAATGGATATAATGCTTTACTCCCAGTTTTAGTTTGCCCTGCCTGCCTGGAACTGTAAGCCGTTTGGGGTATGAGTTGCTTTTCACTGTTTCTGGTGAAATGGGAGTTGATTTTTGGATAAAAATGTGAGGCACCATTAGTCTTAAAGAGTCTGGAGATGTTTTTCTTCTTAAAAGGACTGGAGAGCAATCTTTCCACCTGTTTTCTTGGTCTGGGATGGGCACAAGCTCTGTTTGCAAGGCAGGAAGTGAAAAGCCCCGCTTTGGAAAAGACAAAAGCTACCCACGTCGTGGCCTCAAACACATGTCAGAAAAGCCAGCCAGCCCATTAATACCTCTCTGGAGGAGGCATCTGCATGTGATGGTGAAATGTGGGGGAGGGAAGAATGGGAAAGATCATTTAGGATGTTGAACATATTAAACACATATGTTTAATATGTGCTGTACCTTTTCAGCAGATGTGGTGGAAATTTTGAGGTCAGGAAGGAGAAGTCACTACCTACTCTAATTAGTATTTTAGAATTGGTTAGGCAGCAAACGTCTGGAGCAATGAGACAAATGATAATGCAGCTCTGCTGATCATGTGGCTTCCTAATATGGTCCCTCACCTGGAAGGAGACTTCTCCACTCTGCAGAATAAAGGAGATAATATGGGCGGGAGGGGAGTTTGCTGTTTTGTTTTGCCTCCTGATCTGGTCTTTTAAGAGTGTTACTGAGACCAGTTTTAAAAATGAAATTTTAAAATGCTTCTTTTCGTGATATCTCATAATTAAACTTCAGTGAATGTGTTTAACAATAAATCTGGAGTTCTGGTCTCTTTTATGAGGCAATACTCTAGGTCTTGAACGGGTGAACTAGGAGACCTTTCTCTCTTGCATAGGAATTGGGTAATTGCTGGGAAAAGCAGAGCTGTGTTCCTCTTGTTAGTATACTGTAGGCTTTTTAAATAAGGTAGCTGGGCCCTCTTTAAATAATGACTTTCATGGAAATGCTGGTTCCAAAAGTTGTGACCTTCAGACAACTGGAATCACAGTCTAAGTCTAGATCCAGCTTCCACAGCTGGCCAACCTGCCCAGCTGGCCTGCGGCTGCCCAAACCTCTGGATCCGGAGGTTAGAAGGGTTAGAGATTTTTTTGCAACTCAGACTCACTTCTAATTGAAAATTAAATACCAAAAATAGTTTTCAGGGAAGGAAATGCAAGCCTAAAAGCAAAATGAAGTTAAAGGTCAATCTTCAACTTAGCAGCTGATGCAGAAAGTGGATTTAATAACAAAAAAAAAATCCATTCTGATGAGGAAAGAAAAAAGCAGAAAGACTAGATAGGTAAAAGACAGAATGGATTAATATGTAGCAGCATCCTCTGAAATATAAGGCAGGAGGAAAGGGTGAACAAGTTCAGTAACTTAAAAAAATAGAGCTAAGAGTTGAGAGGCATTCAAAGAGAGACTGGTTACACTTGGAGGCATCTACAGTGAGGTAAAGCAGCAGTGGAAAATTAGATATAATATAGAATCAAATTTTGACAATATAGTGTTTTTTAAAAGAACAAAGAAAGAAACCTGCTCTACGGAATTCAATTTGAGTCATTCTTGCTTCCTTATAACGTTTAAGCAAACCCGGTACAATTTCACATGCACAGTTCAAACTAATCAGAAGATGATTTATTAGGTTTTTAAGTATTTCTATGTTCTTCTGACATTTTGAATATATTGTTTTCCATGCCTATACAGTTGTTAGTCCAGAGAGCTTTCAGATACTGAACCCTTAAGCAGGTTTTAAGTAAGTGTGAAACCAAAAGAACATATTTACCTTTATTTTCCTTTAAGGACAATTCAATCTTCCTTTCACAGTTGGTGCAGCAGCATTAATAAATTCTGAATTCTCTGCATTCGACACAAAGCTGTCATTGCTGCCCACTATTTTGGGTGATAGGAATTTCCCAGCTCTCATGCTAAGCTACAGGCTGCAGCCTCATGAATGTTTTTGCTGTGGCCTGTTAAACTTCCCTCCCTGTTCCTAGGCAGGGCAGAGAGCCAGCGAGAAGTGATGAGTGCTTTTCATGGTGAGAAACAATACATGAAGACTTTCCAAATTAATTTAACATTCACAAGGAACGCTGTTGGCTGCATCAATTTCAGATACACTGGCAAGCAGGAAATTATTTTCCATGTAGATGATGTTTCTATCCCTTCCCACTCCCCAGAACCCCTACGGTGAAGGAGGAAGAGAGGTTTTGTCTTTTACTGAAATCTAATTGTGGCGTGCGGTCAGGGAGGGGAAGGGTCAGGGGAAGGCCAGCCACACAAGCCTCCACAACAAGCCGCAAGACATCTCCTGAAAGGAGCCGACCCTGGTAGCCTCACCAGCATCCTTGGTCCCCAGGTCTTACCTCAGGGACAAGGTGGCCTCAGGGAAGGAGGTGCGAGCTGAGCTGGTGAAAAACCATTGCTTCCCGCTGCGCTGTCTGAAGAGATGCTTTGGATCTCATCTGTCACCTGGGCTAAACTCACTAAATACTTCCTGGTATAGATGGTTTAATTTCCTTTCTCTCCCCAAAGGATCCTTCAGGCTTAATTAAACACACATCTTGCAGTGCTGCTATGGTTTGCCACAGTTTGTGAGATTTCCATCCCTGAGCAAAGTAAACATCTGCATGCCACTGAAAAGCTACTATGAGCATGGCTGCCAGCTGTACAAGAAGGCTAGAGCACTTCTCCTGGTGGCCAGGGTCTCGGGCAGGGGATGACATGATTTAACCTCAAAGTGGAAAGCAACATTAGCTGGAGCTTTGCAACGTGAAAACAGGAGAGGGAGAGGGTCAAAGAGGAGGAGATGTGTGCAAATGGTCCAAAGTGGGAAAACTGCGAAGACCAAGTGTGAAATATCCTGAGATTTCAAGGGGCAGTTTTATGATGGATTTTATCGCTGAACTGTATGGAAGCAATCCCATGCTACAGTGTTAGGGGTGCCATAAAAACATTAGTCAATTGGATCAAGAGTATTTAAGTAACTTTGAGGAAATCTGATGTGGAAATAATTAGGAAAATGGATAATAATAAAAAAATCATTTACTGTTTATATGCAGTATGCACCTTCCTGCTATGCTTTTTCAGGTAGAAAATACAGCTCTCTAGATACCTGTGTTACTCCTAGACATCCAGTCCCTGAAAATATCAACAAATATTACACAATCAGCCAGAAAAGACCCAGTTTGTAGACCTTAGCCCTTACTCTTATTTCTTCATTTCTTGCCACTGTTCTTGTAATTCTTCCAATACTGTGATTGTGCAGCTTTAAATATATTCTGTGCTCTCTCAAGAACATTGCATTTGTTTCTTTGAGCCCTGTGACCCACAGAAATTTCTTAAATTGGCAGTGAGAGCATTTGAATTGTAAGGGGAGGAGACCTAAAAACTTCAAGCTTAATTCAAATGTGCAGACTGGTGTGGTCATTCGAACACCTAGCTAAGTTGGCCTTCGGTGAAACCATGGGCCAGGACTTTGGCTCTTACTGTGGTCACCTGTGATTGTTAAGGTTAGTGAAAAAAAGATCTACTGAAAAATGACATGCTTCATATCAAGAAGTTCAGCCCTTCGGAGTGACTGCAGGTTAGGGCTCAGACCTGCAATTGAGTTACTGCATTTTAACGGGTTACCATGCATCAGCTAAGCTGCAGAAACAGCCCGTGTGTGTCCTCCTCGCCTTTGACAAATGTAAGGTGATTTGACTTAGCTTAATCTATTTTCATTGCAGACTAAATTGAATTACCTCATATTTATGATAGGCTATAAGGGCACTCAAAAAGAGTTATCTGGGTTCAACTGATCTCTGGTAACTTGCTTAGCATTGGTAGCTTGACTGTGGGTATAAACCCTGAGCCACCTTGTGCTCATCGGAGAGAGCTGATGTGAACTTCAGCAGACACAGATTTATAACTCCAGATAAAGTAGTTTGGGATGTGGTAAGCCATCGACAGAACGGCTGGAATTGGCTTTTAAAGGAGTAGAGTTGCTGGCAGGACACTTTCTTAAGGGGTTTCTGGTCCTGGAACATATTTGCCTTCCCTAATCTTCAGAGCCTGAATCAGTTTGAGCTTGGTGGCTCAGAGGCTTGCTTGCCTTTCCTTTTTAGTTCTTTTTTTTTTCACACAGACATTTGGGTTAGAGCTGGGCTGACAGCTTTAACTCCCTGTGGGTTTTCTGTGAGGGTGCTTTGGTAGAGTAAATTAGTTTTAAATTTGGTTGTTCTACCATAACCTAAGTATTCTTAACTGAATTGTAAATTTAAATGTTAAGTGTTGCACTGAATGTTTAAATAATTCTAAAAGCACTTGGAGCATGGGATAAGTGCTGTAAAAATCTAAATAAATGAGTAAATTAGTTAACAGCATATGTGGTAATGCAAACTACTACATGTGTGCAAAGAGGAAGAGCTGTGCTCGAAATGGTTGCCAGAGCTTAAATTTCCTTGCTACACGCAAAATCTTTGCGCATTAGCAGAGTGCTTTTTTTCATGTTTAGCTTACTGTAAAACCAGGAGAAGAAGATGAAGTTGGCAGTTTAGACTGTCAAACAGAGGTTTCAGCTCAGCAGTGAGGTTCAAAGAGATTAATTTGAACTCGGCTATTTACGTTACTGATCTTGTACCAGCTGGGTTTGTGGCATTAAGATGTCAATAGTACAACAGAATTTAACTAACAGTTTCATCTCTGACATCATCTTTTGAAGGTACAGATGATTGTGTCCTTATGTACTGCAACATATTTCTTCAGGACAGGACTCTCTGTATGCTTTCATCCAGGAGGGAGAAGAAGGAGAGAGAGGTGGGGAGGGAGCTTTGGAGTGAAGCTAATTAGAAAATGTCCTAAGTGGTTTATTTAAGCAAGCTCCAGCAAAAAGGTGCCCCTTCTCACACAGCACAAAAAAGCCTTATTTTTTCTCTTCCTCCAAGCCCCCGTTCTTTCTTTCAGCTGGCATCAAAACAGAACAGCTAGGGTAATAATAAACTGTCCTATGTGCAGTGGCATTATTATTTTTAATGGTTCAACCTTGAATGGAGTAGCAAAACCTCTTGGAAGGGCAAGAAGAGTTGATAATGGAGCTTCTTCCACTGTCCCTCTCCCCTCCAACTCCATACAAGAATTATTAATCAAAGGCAGCTGGAATGTCTTTTGCTGAGGCTCTTTTGGTAACTCCCTTGGTCTGATCTAGGCTGCATGAAGTTCAGACTCGGTTAAGATGTCATTGACCTGGCAGGCTGACCACCAGTGTTCTTAAAAGGGCAGGAAAAGAAAGGATGAGAATAATAATAATAAATAAATAAATAAAATGCATTTGACTTAAAAACTTGAAAATTTATTTCAGTGAGGAATATGTATTTATTAATAAAGCTTACAGGATTGGTCCCTTTTGCTTTGCTGCTGCCCCTTGGTGCTGAGGGGCATGGTGGGGCATGCAGCTGAAGGGAAGGACGATAGCCTTTTGGGTAAAATAAGTAAAGCGATGCCTAAATGTGAAATGATTTTGCTTTACAAAATAATGATACAGCAAATTTTGACTTAAGTGTTCTCTAAAAGCCTTTTTTTCCCCCATGCTGTAGTGGCTGCTGCACCCCTTTGAAACCCTGTGCCTTTGAAGGAAATCACAATGTAATCCTTTGGTTCAGCACGTATTGTCCCTTAATGACAGGCATTACATTTGCACAGTACCATAAATCAAAGCTAGAGGCTGTTTTAAATAGGCTGCAGATGCATGTGGACGTTTGTTAAGTGGCACTTTGCTGGAGAAAGAGGGGGGAGCTGTCCCACTGCTGTGTCTCCAGGTAGAATAGGGCCAGCAGAGGGGGTTCCCATTTCCACAATATTTTCACTTCATCTGGGATTTAGCTCTACATGAAGACCTGTTTAGCAGAAGGAAATGCTTTTTGATTACGACCTCTGAAGGGTTTAATTGGGATTTAACTGTTCCTATTTTTTCCACTCCATGTGGGAGTCTGGAGCTCTGTTTACAAGGTGTGTCATATCCTCTCAACCCCAGAGTCCTTCTCCCCCTCCTTCCTTTTTATGTTCTGGACAAATAGGCAGAAAGATACTTTTAAACTGAACGAGCGTAGAAAAGCCCACGATTACTGTCCCTGATTTTGCTGTGAAAACTTTACAACAGCCGTACTGAAAAATCTTCCCCTACCCCTCCTACTTCTTCTTAGAGAACGAAAAAATCCATCAAATTAACACATCAATGAGTTGATTGTAATCTCCAGGGTTCAGTGTAGCACTTTCTAGCCTCTCAGACAGGAGGCCAGCATGATTTATCAATGCAAACCTAATAGCATCAATATGAATCTAACTAAAAATCAATATTTCATTACCAAATTGTTAGTGAGAATGAAGAAAAATTGCCAGAGTCAGAGCATTCTCTAGGGTAGGAGCATCTGGAGTTCAATGTGACAAGATGAGTGATGCATGACTCGGGGCCTGGGGAAGGACACTGGGAGGACAGGCCACTACGTAAGGCCGAAGACTCATGAAGAAAGCACTTACTTTTTTTTTTCTTTTAAAGCTTTCTCTAAGAAGAAAGAAAATATCTGAGAAACAAAAACCGGAAGGCATGCTGCTGTTTACTAAAACTGACGCAAAGTAGCTCAAACAACTGAATCTGAACAGATTAGTCTCTGCTGTGGACACCTACACAGAACTGGTTTTCACAGGAGACAAATGGGGAAAATAAATGCAGTGGTCCAGATCCTGATTTCAGCTACAAAGGGCAGAAATTGATAGTCGCTTGCACAGTAAAAAATCCTTTGGTTTCAGATCCCACATACCTGAAATTGGACTTGGTAGACCTCACTCAGGATTTTCTGAAATTTCGTAAGTAGGGTGGGTTTCTGTAGATTGCAACTCAAATGTAGACTGAAATCTGCTATCAAGAAGACAGCAGCACTCAAAATAGTGTGTTCACTTAAAATGCATCCTAGTAATTAACATGCTTCTTATTTAAGGAAACACAGCAAGAACTGCATGGAACAGTGCCAGAAATAGATTCAAAGCATAACTTTATATTGCATTACGTCTTAAGTCTGTTTGAGCAGCAGGGTACGAACTTACGTAGGGAGGGGTGGAAAAACAAGGACCAAAGTCTAAAGCAGAAAGATAGGAGCCTTTCTGTGACTCTTAAATCTACAGATTCTGGAATAAGGTTGCCGGTGATCTTCTCAGCTTTTAGCTTTTGAAGGAAAAAATTTTAGCTCTTCCATTGGGGAAGAATAGTCCAAAAGTGCATTGCAAAGGTTTGGAAACCATGAAGAAAACACCTTCTCACCCCAGACTATTTTGAAAAGACAAAGTACTAGTTATATTTTCTTTTTCATTTCTTCATTTAACAGAGACATGCAATGAGCAGTCCTTAGGTTTCTCTAATTCTTCCATGTCCACATTTGGAAGTCTGCTCCACATGGCTCAAGTAAACTGATTCCTGCTGCCTCTTTTTTATTTTTCTTCCCTTTTCTCTCTTTTTTTTTTTTTTTTTTTTTAGGGAGACAGGATGAGAATTTCCAGGTTTGTTGAACTTATTGCTCAGAATAAAATTTCTCCTAGCCCTTGTGTTTTTAATTCTGGCAGCCTGTGATACACCACTAATCTCTAATTCCCTTACTCCCTAGGAACTGTCATTATTTTATATATTGACTAATACAGTTGTCTCAGGGTAAATTTCCCCTGAAATCGAAGTTTACTTCTTGCATTAGAAGTGAAGCTTACTCCCTTTTATAAATGACAGACTCCTTTTATAACTTTGCATGTATTGGAAGCAGTAAAACTAGAAATGTATGGGGGTTTTCTTTGTTTAGTTTTACATTTTTTATTTTTAATGAGGTATTAACTGTACTTTAAACTGAAGAAATTGAAAAGCCAGAATACCTATTTGATGATTTCAAGTTTCTTTCTGGCAAGAAAAATCTGATGAGACCGGAAGGTATCAGTAAATAGAAAAGTTAGTGTCTCTGTTATCAGGAATGCCTTAACAGCATTAATGCCAACAAAACGTTCTACTTTGTTTCCATTAAGACTTTATGTAGGCTCAAGCATTGAGTGGGTGCAGTGTTTCATTTAAATGTAGAGAAATTGTTAACTGATACTTTGCAACAGAAAAAGTTAACACGTTGTTTAAGCAGACATGCCATACATATCACCCTATCTCCCTCCCCAAGCAGCCCAACCAACTTTTGAGAGGTAAATCAGTTTCTAATTTGTACTGATACTTCTTTCATGGTTTTCACTTCACAGCCCTCTTCCTTTATAATATCTGTTCATGCCTCTTCTCTGATAATTACAGTGTGTTTTAGTTTCTGTTGTATTTTACAATTTTAAATGCAGCCTCTTGTCTCCTGTGCTGGTTTTGGCTGGGGTAGAGTTAATTTTCTTCATATTAGCTAGTATGGGGTGATGATATAGGTTTGTGCTGAAAATAGTGTTGATAACACAGGGACATTTTCATTATTGCTGAGCAGTGATTACACAGAGCCAAGGCCTTTTCTGCTTCTCACACTACCTCACCAGTGAGGTGCACTAGGAGTGCACAAAGGGGTGAATGGACTGGAGGGTACACAACTGGGACAGCTGACCCCAACTGAGCCAAGGAATATTACATGCCATATGACATAGTGGTCAGCATATAAAGCTAGGGGAAGAAGAAAGAAGGGGGGACATTTGGAGTGATGATGTTTTTTCTTCCCAAGTAACCATTATGAGTGATGGAGCCCCGCTTTCCAGAGGATGGCTGAACACCTGCCTGCCCATGGGAAGCAGCGAATGAATTCCTTGTTGTGCTTTGCTTGCACTTACAGCTTTTGCTTTGCCTATTAAACTGTCTTTATCCCAACCCACTAGTTTTCTCACTTTTACTCTTTCTATTCTCTCCCCCATCCTGAGATGGGGGAGTGGGAGATCCACTGTGTGGTGCTTAGTTGCCAGCTGGGTTTAAACCACGACAGTCCTTTTTCATGCCCAACATGGGGCTCAGAGGGTTCGAGATAACAACAGGTTTGACTGGAATGTCTTAGTTCAAATTTATAGGCTGTTATTGAAGTTCACCTATTAATTGGCAGGCTCCTCTGCTTGCAATGGTGCTTGCTTGCCTTGCTGCATATTAAAGTCTAGTGCTCGCTAGTGGGTGCTGTTCACTTTTGCTGCGCTGCTGATCACCTTACTGCTGTGCCTGGGAGCATTCTGATAACAGCAATGGCCCTGCGCCTGGGATGGCAGGTGGCCAGGGCATCGCTGCTGTTTCTGTGCTGCTGTGCTGGACAGATTGGAACTCAAGTCAGAGGGACTGTGTCCTGTGGATAAGTCCATGCAGGAGCAAGACACCTTGAGGTGTGTCTGTGGCTGTGGATAAACCCATGCCAAAGCAGGTACATCTCAAAGTGTCTATGGCTGTGGTTATGTCTGTGCCAAGGAAGAGATTGTGTCTCTGAAAGGATTGTGGGCAAGGATAAGTCCATAGTGGAAAAGTTACACCTCAAAGCATTTGTGGCTGTGAAGTCCATGAAGGAGCAGGTACACTTTCAAGAACTGGTGGCTGTGCATGAGGTTGTGTGGAAGCACCTCAGTGTGTGGCAATGGAGAAGCCCACAGGGAAGCAAGTACAACCCTGGAGGGACTGCAGTCATGAGTAAGGCCATATTGGAGCAGGTTTACTTCTGAAGGGTCTGTGACTGTAGATAAGGCCATGCTGGAGCAGGTATCCCTCTGAAGGCATTGTGGCCCATGAAGGAGGCCACACTGGAACAGATGAACCTCAAAGTGACTCTGTCTGTGGATAAGTCTGTGCCACAGCAGGTATACCCTTGAAGAGACTGTGGCTCATAGGTAAGGCTTCATTTGGAGCAGGCACAACCATCAAGGACTACAGTCTGTGGATATGTCCAACATGGAGCAGGGACAAGGGGAGGAGTTCATTGAAATGTTAAACCCTATGGTCTGGTCCAAGGGAACTGGAGTGGAGATTGTAGTGGAAACACCTTTAAAGTGTTGTAACGTGGGACTTGAGTTGCATGTTATGGAAATTATAGTAGCAGAAACCCCTTGTTGCTAGCCAGGCTAGAAGCAAAGGGAGAAGCTTATCATGTTAGATCCTTTAGTCTGGCCCAAAGGGATCAGGGGTGGAGATCGTGATGGAAATACCGTTAAATTGTTGTACTCCAAGATTGGAGTTGCATGTTACAGGAATTACTGTACCAGGTAATTAGTGAACCAACACTTCTGTCTTACAAGAAGCAGAGCAAATGCAGTAGTGACCCAACCTGAGCTGGCTTTGGTGCCCAGTTACTCCATGCAGCACATCACCTCTCTTGTCCCGAATGACCACCATAACAGATGGAGCTCAAAGTCATGGTCTAAATGAACTCAACAGACATTTTGTAGACATTTGTGGACATTTATGGACATTTTATGGACATTTTACAGACATTTCACATGGGTGGTCCATAGACTAAGGAAATAATATCTGTGCGTTAAATCAAAGGATGAGAAGTGTGACCACAGGTAATGAGGATACACCGGATAGCATGGGACCTGAGCATGACATAAATGGTATGGAATAAGGGGTGGAGAAGGTACTGGTTTTGACTGGGATAGAGTTAATTTTCTTCATAGTAGCTACTATGGGGCAAAGCTTTGGATTTGTGCTGGAAACAGTGTTGATAACACAGGGATGTTTTCGTTGTCACTGAACAGCACTTTTCTGCTCCTTACCCAACCCCACCACTGAGTGGGCTAGGGTGCATAAGTTGGAAGGGGATATAGCTGGGACAGCTGACCTCAACTGACCCAAGGGATATCCCAAGGGATATACCTTATGACTTTGTGGTCAGCATATAAAACTAGGGTAAGAAGAAGGAAAGGGGGGACGTTCAGAGTAATGATGTTTGCCTTACCAAGTAGGTGTTATGAGTGATAGAGCCTGGCTTTCAAGGGGATGGCTGAACACCTGCCTGCCCATGGGAAGCAGTGAATGAATTCCTTGCTTTGCTTTGCTTGCGTGCACAGCTTTTGCTTAACTTATTTAACTGTCTTTATCTCAACCAATGAGTTTTCTTTTATTCTTATGGCTCTTTCCCCCATCCCATTAGAAAAAAGTGAGTGATAGCCTGGGTGGCACTTAGTTGCCAGCTGGAGTTTAACCATGACAGCTCTATAAACGTAAATGAATTATTGGTGAAAAAGTGGAGACAGTAACTTTACTTGCACACAGAGAGTAAATGGGGGCAAACAGAAGATATAAATAATGAAGCTTATTTTTATTTATTAAGAATTTTTATCTTTATTAATTTGTATGTCCTACTTTCTATTGGTACTGTTCTTTCTCATACATGTTGAAGCTATTCTTTTACTTGAAGGGAGTCTCAGAGTGAGTGACACCTTTGCTGCTAGTGAGCAGCTTGAAAATGGAAGACAAGATCCAATCAGACAGACTAATTAGGGTATCCAGTCAGGATAGAGCCTTGAATATTCACTGCATATTTTTTTTTGGAAACAGAGTACTGTGCGAATCCTTGCACTCAGGCTGATTGATAACGTCTGCCAGCCAATCATCCTTAGTGATCAGTGGGAAATAACTAAAAAGATTAGAAAACTAACATCCATAACAGTTTCCGGAAATCCTTAACTTAAAATACCAACACTTAAATAAACAGTCTTGCATTAGCAACTGTGAAATGTCCCGATTGAGAGGCTGAATTCTGTGGCAGTACCTTGCATATTCATTTGCTTCACTTGTGCAAGGGGAAACTTCATTTAGAGATCAGATCACAGAAGCTGAACAATAATGGTGAACAGTAAAGGACAGCCACGAGAATGGAAACAAAACAGGCCTGGTAGAAAGAAATATCTTCTGGCTGGTTTAGTCATGAAACTTCAAAGTAAAACTAAAGCTGATTGCTTTTATTGTTTGGATGTTGTTTGTCTGGGCTTAGCAGGAGTGCTGATTTCCCTAGATGAATTGCAAACCAGGTTGCTCCTTAGGTATGTTCCAGTCAGATGTCAGCATGCAGTTGGAGGAGCATTTTATACCTGTGCTTTTGTGCTGCCTGGTTTCTTCATTTGCATGGTCTGGATAGGCAGAAGAACATGTGTTAGTTCTGAATTCCAACATTAGTATCAAAGATGTGTGATGGCAGCATGACCAATTAAATTGTAGGCATTATATTTCTCATTGCATCAGCAACGCATCTTTTGCCTACATTCAACCCATTCTTTTTCCTGACACCATTGTATAGACCAAACAAGTATGGAAACATTATTTCCTATCCTTTCATTGGCTTCAAAACAGTCCAGTTATGACTGCAGTCACCCTTTTCAGAGAAGTTTGAACACTTGACGTTTTTGTTCTGGTGGATGTGCACAGAAAATAAACACTGGGCCTGTAGCAAGGATGAACTGAAAGACGGTTAGATTTTCCTGTTATAATCTTTTTTGGGGGATGGGTGTGGAAGGCTTTAATTAAGATTTTCCTTTTTGTTTGAGGGAACAGAACTAACATCAGAAAATTAAGGAAGCACCCATTTAGCACCAATGGCTAATCATAGATACTGAAAGCTATAATGTGACTCACAGACATGCATGCAAGGAGTAACTTGCAGTCACCCTGCTCTTCTAGCACTTGTTTTCTGTTTTCATACTTGTAAACAAAAGAGGGTTCAGTTCAGCCAGTTTTTTAACTTTCATCCACCAATTCATTCCCTAATGTTCTGTGGAAAGTGAATGGACCTTCTGGTTTTCAATGCTTCAGTGTTATGCTTTCAATTCCTTGTTTTCACTTCCAGATTTTACTTCTTTTGCTCTTGCTTTTTTGAATTTATTTTGCTTGCTTACATCCTATTCTCCTCCCCATCATCTTCTTCCTTCCCCGTCAACCTGTCACCTCTTTTTATATTCCATGTTTCTTCCAACCTCCTCAGTTTAGATTTTTGTTTTATACCTTCTAGTTTGCTCACATTTCTGCCCTTGTTAAATTCTTGGTATTTAATCTGGTTATAATCTTAATTATAACCAGCTGTGATTCTCTAACCTGCCTTTCAATGTTGCTTGTGCAGGCAGTAAATAAAAGGCCAGCTGAAAAGCTTATTCTCTATAATGAGTATACTTCATGGTATACTTGATAGAGTCCTTGATAAGAGTCTTTTACAGTAGGAGTAGCTAAGTAGTAGCTAAAACATTGTGTGCTCCGAAGAGTAAATGCTTTGGTTCACTGCCAGGTTTCTGGTTGATTATAAAGAAATTGGAAAGGGACATCCATCCAGGTCTAATAAAGCAATTGCTCATTTCTTTTAGGAAAAAAATTAGGAGGAAAACGTTATTAGAATAGCTGATACATTTGGCATTTTACGTATTTATTTGCATATCTGCAAGGCTTGTGGGTAAAACAGACACCTGCTAAATGTATGGTGTGACTGATGGTAAAAATGGATTCTTTTCACAGGTTTGTTCTTTACAACCAAGCAGGCTTAAGAATTTTGCCATTTACATAACACAGCATAAATTGTTTCACAGTAAATCTGCTTAGCAACTTTATTTATGGAAGAATGACATGTGCATTTTCGGTGACACCTAATACTTTGGGTCTTTATTTTGACAAAATTGTTATTTTATTTCCTTTTACCCCAATTATAGTTAAGATCTGGTTAGGCACTTTGTCTGAAAGGTAAGTTTCAATAGGATTCTGTTGTAGTGTAGAATTTTGTGTCTGAGCATTAACGTGTGGCACTTCTGTGCAAGGCTTTTTATTTATTCCTTTCCTCTGGGCTTTCAGATGCAAAATAACATGAGATTTGGCCTTTTTAAGTATTTAATTGCTGGAATGGTGAATCTGTCATCAAAAATCAGGACACTTATTATTTTGGCTCCAGATACTGTTTTCTTCCCAGTTTAGACATACAACCGTGCTCCAGATATCCTCTCCACGGGTGGATAATAGGTTTATTACTTGTATTGTGGCAAGATGCAGGGTTCACTCACATTTAGGGTCTGGCCGTGGTAAACATGGGAAAAAACAATGAAAATATATTAATTTCTGATCTTTCTGGTCTCTGCCCTATGGAAAATCTTTGCCTTTTATTCCTGTATACACTTCATAGTTACTGCTGAAGTACAGCTGGGGATGTGCTTCAGATACTTCCTTGGCCAAACTTCACTTGGAAGAACAAGTTAACCCCAGCAGCAACTTTTCCAGCACCCTTGGGCTTTCTCTTCTTCCTGCCACCTCCATGGGTGATTGGTTGATGTGTATGTAGATACAAGCATACATGGACAAACACCCAGTAACTGAGAAGAGGATTGGATGGTTTGTTGATATGAAAATCACAGAATGGTGGAGGCTGAAAGGCACCACAGGGTGTCATCTAGTCCAACCTCCCTGCTCAAGCAGGATCACCTAGAGCACATTACTCAGGATTGTGTGGAGATGGCTCTTGAATATCCTAGGAAAGAGAACAAGGAAATAAGGTGCAAGTCTAAATTTCAGAGATACTCAGTGCAAGTCACAACTTTTGCCCTTGTTTGCTTTGTTAATTTAGGCATGTCACTTTAACCATAGCATTAACCACCTCAAAGACTATTTTCTCCATGGCAGCACTGCATAGCTTGAAGCTGCTTTCTTTATCACAATTAATATTTGTTCGCCTTGTAGAACACAGTTCATAGGAAAGGCAAATTCTTTCCTTTTATCCTAATTTACTGGCTTCTACAAAACACTGCCTAGGAGTCCAGGGGTACAGTCCAGGAGCAGGAAGTTGTTTACAGTGCTGGGGACACATTTTCTATAGGGAATACCTATTGAAAACAAAGTGAAAAAGACCATACATGACATATCAGTATAACTCTGCTACATGAGGTGATTCTGTGATGTAAGCATCATGCCTAAAATATTTACTGTCCTTGTGGACTCAAGTTAAAATCCAGGCAGAATTGGCTTAGACCTCTGCTCCTGAGTTGCAATAAACTGCACATATGCGCTCTTTGCAGATTTAAAATGTGAAGCATTTTTGGACTTAGCATAGTTCATGTGTTTAAAGAAGAAAATGTACAAACAATGGATTATAAAAGACATAGACTTTGCAACAGATATTTTCTTCCTCTGCTTCTCCTGTTAAGCAGGCAGTTTTCTGGCCACAGTGTGTGCAAAGTTATTTGAAGTGAAACTCACTATCTCGATACAGAAATATAGAAGCATTGCGTGTGTGAAGAATGGTTAGGAAAAAAAGACATAAACCCCTAATGTACTCTGGTGTCTCTCTACTTAGCTCCAAATTCAAAATGAGGGAGGCAAAAAAAATCCCTTCCAATTCATCTTAATAAGATGACCATAAGTTGGCAAGTCTTTATTTTTATTACTCTGTCTACTCTAGCATCCTCAGATAGGAGTCAAATTGTTGGCACAGAAACATCCACTTTTCTTGGTCTTGTTCCACTCTGCTTCCAGTATTAGCTTGAGGATTCTATACAGGATTAATCTGAAGGGAGAAAAAAAGCATTAAGTGAAGCAATAAAGATAATTAATCTAAGTTTGAAAGAGATATTTTCCACTTCTTCTGCCATTCCTTTGCTACAAATGTGCAAACATTTTTCCCTGCAGTGGGAGGCTGAGAGGTGCTATTTGCTTTACTGGAATATAGCTTCCCCCTATTATCTCCTCTCCACGTTATTTGCCCCAGTCTTAAGGGCTGTCATCAAAGACTGTCTTATATGTTACTGGAGTTCACTGTTGTTTCAAGCTAATCTTGAATATCAGCTAAAGCCATCAAATCAACCATGTGCAGCTGTGCAGTGAGTCTGGGAGGACTCCACTCCAACTTCCTCAGCCTTTTTAATTTTTATCTTTTGGTCTTGTTTTGTTCATGACATATTTACGATCAGTGGGGTTGAGATGAAAAGTCTTTATGTGCACACATCCGAAAATCAGTGCTACACTTTTTTTTCCTGTTTTCCTTTAATGATATTTCATTCCAACAAGCTCTTCCTATCTAGCTGGGGTTCTGCTTAATTAGATATTTAAATGATTGGAGCAATGCTGTTTCTTTAACTCCTAACTGCGACAAACACATACGAAACATACTGTTGGCGGCATTTAATCAACAGCAGTCAATTTATCATTTTCACAGTTTTAGTGAGTGGTTATGAATCACTAAAATCACAGGTATTGTAGATGCAGTGTTGTGGCACTATCATTAACAAATATACAGTGCACAGTGGGATGACTTGGTAATTGAGTGGGACTAATAAGAATACATCATTTAGCTGTGTGTGACAAACTGTGCCTCAAAACACAACCATGGAAAATTCACGTTTTGCTTAATAAATAAATTACACAGCTAATGTATTATACATAATTTCTGTCCTTATGGATTTGAATGATATATAATGCATGGTCCAAGTCATTTATTTATTAAGACTAACTATATATATTGTAGGTGGGGAATTTTAAACTCTAGAGTAAGACCTGCATAGGTAACAGTTACAACTACTGAGTTTGATTGGGCAGCAAATGAGGCTGTGCATTTGGGGAGCTGCAAACACAGGCAAGTGTTTCTAATGTTACAAGCTCTAGCGTGTTTACCAACTTCATTTTCCTCCGTTAATTTGAGGGATAAGAGGAGCAAAGCTGAAGCTTCACTGAAGAGGCTGGTTGTATGCTACTTATTCAGTGAAGGAAAACAAAGTATTTCCTCAATTAAAAGAAACACTGATTGAGGCAAGGAGGGTGGCTCCATTGGAGTAATAACCAGCACTTCTGTAATGTTTTGGAAGAGGCAATTTTACACTAGTGGACATCTAGGCCTGTTGGCCATTCAAAGAAGATGGAAATAAAAAAGCTTGATTCTCTTGTGCATCTTGGAGAAGCAATAGAAGAATATTTGACCTACCAATGCTTTCAATAGGTGCCCTAAAATATTTTCAAGACTTTCACAACTCTTTATTTAAATTACTGTTTCCTCCAGGTTCCTCTGTTTGGTTTGTTTGTTTGTTCAGTTTGGTTTGGGTTTTTTTTCCTGGTCTCTGCCAACTCTGATTTCATTTCAGGAGTATTTGCTTGTTGTCTTCTATTGGGTTGACAGAAGTATCGTGTCCTGTAGGAACCTTCTTAGAGCATCTAAATTTAAACGCATTCTGAAAAGGTAATCTTTTAAAATGAAAGCATTTTTATTTTAAAATATCATTGCTGCTGTGAGTCTCCAATTAAAAGGAAAAAATAAGCACTAAATAAATAGCTCTTATTAACTTGCATGGAACAGCATTGAAGAACCATTACAGTTTCACATTGAACAGTATATACAGAGTCAACTACTTCCACCTTGAGTTTCCCCTGAAACATTACCTATAGACTGCATAAATCTGTGTGTAAATAGGTTTTTAAAGGGAGACTAGAATGGTCTTTTTCCTAACACTGGTAGAAAAGGTTGGTTTACTAAAAAGAACACACTGTAGGAAACCACTGAGAGTAGCCTAGGCTAAAATGCAATACTAGCTCTGCGAATAGTGTCAAGGTTGATCTCTCAGTGGTTAATTATAAAAAACCCCAACAAAACAAAATAAATCCCATTTCTTTTCTCACACCAGAACCAAGTCAGTGATTTTGTTTCTTTTTTTTGTGGGGCATATTTGTAACCAGTTCTGAAACCTTGCCATGACTTAAAGTTGCAGAAGCTTTATTCAGATCCGAACGTCTTTAGCACTGCAGAGGTGCTGAAATTTCTGTTCTACTTTGGGGGGGAAAAATGCCCTAAATTTAAGTCTTTCTTTGCATCAGATTTTGGCTTAAACTTTAAAAAAAGCTATCAAAAGGAAACTGTGAATTTGCACAGTGCAAGCCAAGGCTGAGATTCACTCAACACAAAACCTTGAGCTAGTGCAGTTTTCCAGGCAGCAAACAGGCAAAAACTGACTGTTTCAGGTAAATTCTCTTTTAGGTCTGGGATATTATTATGCTTAGAATTTAAAGTGAACTGAAATAATGCAAGTTGAGTAAAGGTAAAACCAAATGTTAGAGAGCCACCTTGGTTCACTGGGCATAGTTTCCTTTTTGAAGCTGCAAAGCAATGTGTACCAAGGTTTGAATTCTACCTGACAAGCAACCTTTTGTAGCACGTTTAACATTGCCTTGGATGGCACTTGCTAAGCTGCTGCTGAGATCCAGACTGGGTGCATAGTAGTTCACATAAGGAGGTCTGGTAGCTGTCAGATCTCCATTATTCGTTTCACTCTTGAATATTATCCTAGGAAGATGTTCAGTGCAGGAAATATCTGCTTTTTTAAAAAAGTCTGGTCTGTGGGTAAATGACTGCAGTGGTCCCCACTGTCCATGGAAGAAATGAGTACAGTTGCAGCATGCTCGTAAACTTCTTTCATCTTCTTTCCTGATTATTTTCGGACAGCTTTCAGCAGCAAGATAGGCTGCATCTGCCTGCTTTCCTCCCAACTCTACTCAAAGAAAATAGTGAGACTCAGAGTAAGACATGGAATTAATTGTAATGCATTGTCCCCTCTTTTAATGCTTGTAACAAGCCAATGAGCACTGAAAGGACCCTTGGTATAATAATGTGTAAAAAAAAAAAATACTGATTAAGGCTGCTGGGTAATAAAACGTCCTTGGTATAATTTGAGTCATTTCTCTTTGTGGTTCTATTATTAACCCTACAAGAGCCAGTGCCTGCATTTTTGTACACTGCCTTGTTAGTCAAGCTTTTCAGATCCCCCAGAATTAAACCTGTGTTAACAGGACTGCAAGATAAAAATGCAGGCTCAGGGATGGTTAGGCCCCTGCGGTCACTGAGATAAATTAAATAATTTAAATTGACCTAGGGGCCTGTGTGTAGAATAATCCTCCACTTAGATGACCCAGTGATTCTTAACTCATTTCTAAGTCTGTATCCAGTCAATGTGAAAGTGTTAATGTTCCTGTATCACAGTACACTGATTACACTTATCTTTTTCATACCCAATAACCAGAGACAATGATTATATTATTCATAAGATATTTTTACCTGAAGTAATAAAGCATGCAGCTTTAGTTATTATTTGCTAATCCTTTTTTTTTTTTTAACTGTACCTTTTTCTCCAGCCCCAGGGATAACCCTACAATTTATATTAAAAACATTCTTCCTTTGCACGCCTTTATTTTTTTTTATCACTATCTATGCTAAGCTGATATAATTGTATCAGCAACGTCGTGTTTATGTTGGCATTCTTGTACCTTTTGGGGAATGCTCTCCCTGCAGGGCTGGCCAAAACATCCTTTCCATTTAAATTGAGAAATGAATTTGGAGAGGGTTGATGTGGGAGAAAAAGGTTTATACTGGTGTGTCTTCTCTTCCCTTAATCAGGTAATACACAAGGCAAAAATAGTCTGACATGTCTGCAAACAGTTACTGTGCTGCCCTGCCATATGCTGCCCTAGTGTTCCAGATGGACAGAGAGTCTGTGAAAGTCATGTTTCATGAGCATTCCCTTCAGGCTCCCGGGAACCTCCAGGACACAGCTGGAGAGATGTATACACACACCAGCGCGGCAGCATGGGGGTGCATGTGTGTATGTGTGGGAGACAGAAAAAGCATAGATGTTTGGTAGGCAGCTAGGCAGGTTCTAAATAAATCTTGAGACAACTAAAGGGCAGGGGAGAGTGAGGTGGGAATCTTCCATTTGACTTCATGTGGCGTGCCAAGAAAATTTCCTAGTGGCATTTCTGGAACTCATTTGCCCTCAAATTCAGCATCCTGCGAAGCTTTATTTCATTTCTAGGGGTGACTCCACATATTATGCCACAGAAAGAGAGTGCAAATGTAGAGGCAAGCAATGAATGGGTCTAATCCCTGCCTCAAATAATCAGACAGGAAAACAATTGTTTTCCTACATCTGTGCTGTCTAGTGGTCCTTGTAGTAAACGTACTTCTAACCCAAAACGCTGAAGGCAAACAGAAAGCTCCCAATCTTTCTGCAAGGCCATCAGTAAAATTTGAGTTTACATTTAAATAGCAGTATCTCAGGGGTTTCTCTCCTGGGACTTTCAGTTGTGTTTTAACGTCCTAATTAACAACCTTGACTCAGACGCAGCAGGAAGATTTTTATATGTCCTGGCCACACATATTTGAATATATTTAACACCACCACTAAGAGTTGTTCTGCTAAAACCTACGCATGACTGAGGAAGAGTTACCCAAAACATAGCTAGAAACCTGAACATTAATCTGTGTGTCCCTGGGAGCATGTGGCAAAGACCTTGAGCCAGCCGTTAGTATACCTCCACTTTTTCAGATGCTGTAGCTGCCCTTCTGCTCACCCTGTAGGTGGCCCAAGGAGGTCTGCTTTTCACTCAGCAGGACCTTTTCCTTTTGCTGGTTTTCTTCTGCTTTCCTGAGTGTGACCACTTGGACTCCATCTTTGCTTTCCATCAAGAGGGCAGCAAGTCAGGGGAAGGTGCACACTTTCATCTGCCTTCCCTTCACAGCTGTGCTGCAAGATAAGGCAAGAGGAACCCCAGTGAAGTGAAACTTCAGTTTTATCCTGTATGGACTCACATATAAGCATGGGAGCAATCAGTTGCTGCTGTACGTAGCCATGTTTCTAAGTATAGGGCTACCTTCCCCTTTTCGTTGTAGGTCTAATGTTCCAGGCAAAGGGTTATCTGTAAGAAGCTATAGACATGGTAGGAAGTAATCCACTTCTTTCATTACAATTAAGCTTATAGTTATTTCCTATGATGTGCTTTTGAGTCATATAATTTTCTGGAAAATAGTGAACTGCATTGATGGACATGACAGTAAATTAACATTGAGCTAATTGAAACTTCATGGCCAAAAATAATTCTTTTGTTGAAAATGTCCCAGTCAACTCTGCTTTTAACCAGTACCATAATACAGAAAACATGGAATTGTTGTTCTAGCCCAGCCCTGTTCTGGTCCCCAGGGAGGTGCCTCAGGGAACCCTCAATGCTCCCAGACCCCAGGGAGCTCTGACGTCTGAATTAATTTATCTTTAATTCTGTACAAAATCAACATGTGCTCTTACACAGATATTACCAGCTGACATGGGAACAGAAAGCTAACATCCTGGCTGTTTGTTTCTGTAACTTGATCATATAAACAGGGATATTATTTTAAAACTTAAAGAAAAAAACCCAAACCCAACAACCAAACCCACCAAAAAAAAAAGAAAAAAATCAATGCAATTCATTCTCATCAGAGAGGAAAAGGCCTTGGCCTCATCCACAGCAAGCTTTGCCCCCTGTAAGGCACCGCAGCCTCTGCCTTCGTTCCCTTCTTCTAGGGTTATAAATTAATATCTCATCATTGACCATAATATGCCCTGTAACTGTGTTTATTATTACTGCATATTTTAAACAGGTGGTAAGTATTGGCACTTTTTATTATGCTGATAAACAATGTTGGACTGCCAGGTGAAATGTGTTATCGGGGTGATTTCTCACCTACCTGCAGCCTCCTGTGTATTTCTGCCCAAGGAAATGTTTTTTTTTCTCCCCTCTCCTGCAAGGATCAGCTGAGGGCAGTCATCCTTCTCCAATCCACACATTCAAGGGAGGTAACTCCACAACAGCTCTTAGAAAACTGAGCACAAATACAGGCTTCTTCCCTTGCCTCTGGTTCTTGTTGCCTTCGTGAATGCTGCTGCTCTCTCCAATCCTTTTCGTTTACTCTACAGCAGCTTCAGTGGTTCTGTCCTCTTGAACTGGTGCTGTTTCTGAGACCTGGAGTGGGCATCTGGCATGGGGTGGCCAGAAGATGTGGATATATTTTACTATTTACTGAAAAATCGTTAGGCTTACACACCTACTGCTTCTTACATGATGCTGCCTGACACCTATCAGGTTCACACATCATGCTCACACATACGTGATATTGCCTCACATCTGTCGGAGCCTTTCTCAGGTGTCTTTCAATCTCTCCTCTTGCAGCATCACATCTATTTACCGGCTTTGCTCCTCAGACACCTTGCAGCATCCTGCAGAAGGTGTGTGTGTGTCTGTGCTGTGGGGGAGATTCCTGAACAAGGTTTAGACAACTGGGAGCAACTTTGTCTTGATGGTGGTGGCAGTACTAACACTGTTATGTTTCTTCCAGTACATAAATTGGCTTGGCTATGTTTTCAAAGCATGCATGATATATACAAGTATGCAGTGTCCTGTCTGGCAAGAACAGCAGCTGCATTCCCTCTTCAGCCCTCTTGCTCTACAAAGAGATGAATGTGAAGAATTATATGCAACTTATTTATAGATCCATTTTTTTCACACCTGCAAACTCTAGGCATTAAGTGAAAAAACATTAAAAGAATATTGGCTTACAACTTTACTTAAATACTCAAAATTTACCAAATGACAGAATTTGAGTTGTTGTTGCCTCTGTTCCTTTGGTGGTTTTGCGCATATTCATTACTAAAGTGTGCCATTTTTTCCCTGCCTTTGCAGGTTGAATCTGAGTTCTTTAATCAAAAGGACTGTAGTAGGGATGCAGTGAATGAATTAAAAGGTCATGGAAAGGAAATGCTGATATGATAACTGACTTTTGTTTAGACTTATCTTAGCAAGACTGATTTTGGTTTTCATAGTGGGGGATCATCCTGTGTTTTCTTTCTTGATGTCCATTAGGAAATGATCATGTAACTTAGAATTAAAAGCTGTTGTAAATGGACTCTAATGTTATTTTTATCTGTTTAATTTTTTTTTTGTGGCATTTCAGATTTCTTTAGTCAGATACACCATATACTGTCAGTATTCAGGTGGGTAAAGGAGTAGATATGCAAAAGCAAGAAGGACTTCGGATAAAGTCGCAAGTTACTTTTCTATCCCCATAGGGTGCTGCTGTGAAGTCTGCTGGTTATCCTCAGTGTTATGTGGGAAACCTAATTCCCAGGTCACCTTGCCTTGTTTGAAGATAAAGGACTTCCCTAAGTATTCATCCACTTTTGTTTCAGTGGCTATGGTTTTAGTAGCTATCAAGTTTACAAGAGCCAGTGCTTTGGATAATAAAAGTTTGCAACTTATCAATTTAATATTGAGCAAGGGATAATGCAGAACAGTGGCTCATGCAAACTCCTGTCCTATGTGAGCCTCCTTTTCCACTGCTGTACAAGTGACCTTGAATAAAGTGAGGAAAAGGAAAGGGCATGGCAACAGGTTTGGAGTGGGATATATTATGTATGTATTCTGTAGGATTTTACTGGAGTTTTGCTGGGTCTGCAAGTCTCTGACCAGAATTGAAGCTGTGTACTTTTTTCCTGGGACAACAAAGTACAGTAATAATCTCAGTTGATCACAAAAATTGGCAAGACCTTTATGTCATATGATGGGCTAACTAAAAACCTAGAAATCAAATCCAGTCCTAACTCTAAGATCTTTTCATTACTGGGGGAATTCTGCATTGTGCTCATCTGAGCATGCTGCCTGCTTTGGGAAGAAGGAGGAACTGATCTGTGCTACCATTATATCACCTCATAGTGCTTGTCCACTGGTATTGTAGAGACATTCTGGTGAGGGATGCAGTACCCTGAATGTGAAACTCTCTGATAAAGGGGTGGCTAAAAGCTAGATCTGGATTTTGATGCCAGCGGCCATCTCTATTTAAAATGCAAGATAAATTAATCTCCTCCCCCAACATTATCAGAAACCCGCAGATGGTGTTGTCATAAATAAGTTCTGTTTATCTAAAAGTATTAGCATTTAACTCTAGGAGGAATGGTTGTTGTCATGTGTGGTTCAGATCTTTATAGATGTTAGGGGTTTCTTTTGCCTCCAGCAGGATGAATATGAAAAAAAATAAGAAAAAAAAAAAAGAGAGAGATACTTGTTTTACTGGAATATTAAATCTCTTCTAGTCTCTTATTTGTGAATATTTAGCTGAGAAACTGAAGTTATGGAAGGAAAAAGTGTTATTCATAAGTGTGAAAATAACATTCACAAGACAGAGTCATTTAGGCTAAATCTACCATAGCCATGTTCATTACCGTAGGCTGATAATTAAGACTGGAGACAGAGAATGAGCACTTTGCACGGGAGCATAAGGGTTAAGAAATCATTTTAAGGATGAAGAGTTGGGGTAGGTAGTTTGGGCAAAGGTGGGGTTCATAATGAAAAAACCTCCTGAAAGAAACCAAGCTACAATCAATTTTTAGACACTTCCGTAAAGAAAATGAGGTAATCCAATCAAGGAATGCAAACAACGCCATTTGGTTAGATGACCAATTACACTGGGGCAACAGTGACTCATTAATATTTGTGCCATATGTTTATGAAGGATCCAAGGGCTACATTAAGCAAACTTGAAACAACTGGGACTTAACAGGTAACTCATGGAGAGAAAAAAAGGCCTAGATGATTAACTTTATTCACTGGGAATGGTATGACTCCCTTTCCTAACAAAGTCATTCTCAATGTCCTTGCCCTACTATATTAATGAAGGGCTTTGTCTTGGTGTTTATATTTCGCTCTGAATCATTTTGGATAACTCACGTTGATGAGCTTTCTGGTTTTGCTTGAAACGAAGTCTGTGTTCCTTAAATGAAAGGAAATGTAAAGCTCTTTACATTTATGCAGTCATTAATTAACCTGCAACAACTTAGTGGCACCAAGGGACTGAGTGTATTAAAAATAGACATCAAAGTCAATAACAACTTTGACTAACTTTTCTGGGATTTTTTTTGTCACTAAAGCACTTAACTGCATTTAATTGAACTGGCTACCTGAAACCATAATGATGTAGTATCGTATATTAAGATCATCAAGGTTTTCACTGAATCTATGCTTGATGTTCTCTTAGTCCACTTCATATTTAATGCCCTGCAATGTACTTCTGCTCCAGGTCTCAAACCAATTCTACAAAGCAATATATTTTAGAACAGCCCTATATTGATCAGTGATTCAGGGATGGGAACACTGTTTCTGGTAGTTTGCTTCCACTTTGGAGCTGAAAATACTGAGCTGGAGAAATCAAAGTGCAAACCATGCTCACGGTCGTGTTGTTTGGCATGGTCAGATGGTTTGGTGCTTGGTGGGACAGAGGCTCATGGGTATAGAGAGCTTCTTAGCAAAGGAAAATTTCCTAGTACACGAAACTGTTGAAGTTAAAAGTACAAGCCAGGGAAGTAATTCTGTTTCAGGGATTTACACTTTCACTTGCTATCACCATAACTTGGGGAGAGGAGAAGCTGTGTGACTAAAAGTCTCTTCAGATACTCATGTCTGCTCTGTTAAACCTCAGAGGTCTTTTTTTATGCTAGAGACACCCTTTGATTCGTTATGTAGATTCTGGACTGTTATTTCTTTGCTCTATGTTAAATCAGCTGGTTTTATTCTGTGAAGGTACTTTGAGCTTATCCTGTGCTTAAGCCCTGGTAGGAGTCACACACTGTATCTATAGCTAGGATTTAATATTGTAGGCATGCTTTGAATACATTATGTTGCTCAGAAAATGTGATGTGGAGGTAATTATTTTCCTTATACCTTAATTAATATAAGCTGTTTAGAGCAACCAACTAGGATGTGGGAGAGTCAAATGCCACTCTGGTGAAGGAAGGATTTGAGGCTTGATTTCTTACTCTCTTCTTGGACATCAAGGGAATTCTACATGGGTCAAAATCCCAGGGAGGGGGGAGGGAAATGCTGAGCTTTAGCCTAGAGTCAAGCCCTTAAACTTGTTTGAAGAGCAAGTCTTATATCACTTGTTTTGCTTATGACTAAAATTCACCTGAGCTGTCTTAGCCTTTTTTTTTTTTGAATTTCAATCTTCTTTGAATTTCATCTGTAGTTGACTGCTGGCACCTGACCCATAGCTGGCATTTCCATTAGGTGCGAAGGCTAATGGCAAAAATGGCAAAGCTAAATTTTACAGTGCTGAATCTCCTTTCCTGAACCCAGCCCAGTTTGCTTTTTGCCTATAATTAATAATTGCAACACAAGTCTTCAATGGGCTTCATGTTTTCTTGAATTGCTTTTTTCCCCCTTCAATTGCAGACTCTTTTTGCTCTAAAACAATTTCACAGTCTAACAGACTTTACTCCTATGAAAATTTTCAGGGAATCAATCAGTCTACATTTCAATGTCTTCTTAAAGTGAAATAATGCATCTCCATACCTATGATTCTGTATCCTCATCCCAGACTCATAACTGGAACATTTTTCTTACCCTAAAGAATAATTCTTTAGTGTTGACACACTTCAATCCACCAGATGTCAGCTGTTAGGACCTTCTGCAAAGTGAGATCATGCTCTTCCAGGCCTGTTGTGTGAGTCAGCTGAAAGGACTCCACATTGCTGGCAGGGAGAGCCTTGTTTTAATTCTGCGACAAAGTTGCTTTCTTCCTTATTAAGACAGTAGAAAATTTTACTTTGTCTTCATAGTTGCAAAGTAGAGGACAGGAAAACAGAAAGTTGATTAGAACCTCCGGTGTGCAATGTTTTGGCCCTGTCTAGTCTGCCAAATAACAAGCAAAAGGTAAATTTCTTCTTTTAAATGTGTCTTAATTTCCTTCGTGTTCCTGTTAAACAGTAGAAGCTGAAGTAAAAAAGATGAGCCACCAACAAATAATGGGATTCTATCATTGTCCATAAAGGACAATATATTGATTGATAATTTTTGGTTTATGTAAAGGCAGTCAACTGAAATTTCAGGCACAACAGCAATCATTATAAAGAACAGAGACTTTAATAGCTGAGCATCTGAAAAAGTACTCCAGCAGAAAGTTCCATAGTGCCTTGGTCTGCCTCTGTAGCCTCCTCGGGAAGAGCCAAGAGCAGCAGCCAGGTTTTGTGGCATGTCTTGAAGGTCAATAAATCTTGGCTCTGCTAAACCAAGGAGGGAAATAAAAAAACTGGAACCAAGAACCCTTCACATGGACCCTGGGCCAAGCTTGCTCCAGGTAGTTCATGCATCCGTCTGTCAACACAATTCCACTGGACATATCTCTAGGAAGAGGTGGTTGCTAAAGATTCCTGGATCAAACTTATTTAGGAATTCAAAGATCAAAGTCAATACTTAAAACAGTGCTACTGCTTGGAAGGTGACAAGAAAGGGCAAGCAAGAGGCATGGCTGTAAATGAAGAAAGAGGCAGAGAATGGTCACAGATGCATGTGTAGTAGCATGCACTAACAGAAGCGGTCCTCAATGCAGAGCTGCTCTGAGAGCTAAGTGCTGGTTGTAATCAGCAGAACAAATCTGGAACAGAAAGCTTTTGGTCAGAAAAACTGTGACTCTCAAAGGGTTTCTAAGCTGCAAGGTGGCCCCTGCTGCTCAGAAGGCCCTCTCAGGCTGCAGAACTAACTGTAGCTGTGTAAAGTTAAAGCATGCTGCTGCAGCTGGGTAGCTGTGTTCTCCCTCCACCACTTCTCATGCACAGCCCAAGCCATCTTTAGACAGGGTTCCCATTTACACAGCATGTAGAAGTGGAGATGGCAGAAAGCTTTGTAGGATGGGACAATATGGGATTTCTCTGGGTATTAGGCAGCTCATCAGTTGCTAGTGATTTACTGGCACTTTGGAGCAGAGGTGGGCAAAACTGCTTGAGCAATTCTGTCTGCTTCCCTGGGGCTTTGAGAGCCATCCACTTCAGAGCACCAGGCTGGTGGCAAGGTCTGTTCTGCTTTGTTTACAACAAACTCTTTTTTACACACACAGTATTTTCCTCTAAACCAACATATTAACTAAGGTGGGATCAGTTTTTGTCTGAACCATTGGGGAAGAGCGTGCATTTAGAACAGCGAAAAATGAACAAAACGTTAGCTGGAAATGGTCAGGCAACAGTCCAAACTAACATTAGAGCAACAGAGAGGGTGAAGGAAAGTGCTTATGTTTTTGCTGAATCAATAGCTCTGTCCAGGTTAACTTCAAGGTGTTGCTTACTTCATTGCTCTGCATCACATAATTAATTTTTTCTGCATTTGGAGATCCAATTTGTGCAGCAGGCTTCCCACTGAGGCTTCACCTAGGTTTTAGTTTAATTTAGCTAGAGGGCTAGTGTTTTTGTGTGTGCTTGCTTCCCCTCCCAATGCTTCTAAATCTAACTCCTCATCAGGAAAAACAAGGAAGCATTGCGGTTAAAAGCCTAATGGAGAAGCTGGCTCTGGTACGCAGTATTCTCACCCCCCGAGAAATCTTGGAAATGGTGCAAGTCTACAGCAACTAATGCAGCCTCTGAAATGATAAATTTATTCCTTCATTTGCAAGCAAAACTGATGCACATTCCTGGGTCTTGATGACCTCTGCTTTTTTTTTCTGTCAGTTTTTCCTCCTGTTTGCATAACATCTTGCAAGTTTGGAAAAAACTTAGGGCTTTTCAGGACTAAAGGATTCAAGCAGTCACATCTCCAACTTTTCTATTTGACGCAAACAAACAAGAAAAAGAAATCTATTATACATTGCTCTGTATGGGAATGATTTGAGCTACTCAGCAGTCTTGCTTCAAACTCTTTCCTTAAAAAGGTAAGTAACTACTGCTCCACTCAGTCTCAAATTTCCAGAATAAAGGCTGGATTGAAAAGCCAAGTCAATGGAAAATAAGGCAGATAGACGTGGGCAATACATTAAGCTAGAAAAACTTTGTTAGCTATCATGCCCCATGCTGTTGTATATTATTATTAGTTGCAAAGTAGCATAGCTTGAAGGTTAGTACTGCACATTAAAAAACATTTCACTTATGGGATAAAGAGAAGTGCTTACAACTTGCCTACCAAACATTTACTTTGAGCATACAAGAGTTTCTTTTTTTCAACCTTCTTAATTTAAAAACACTGCAAACAGGCTACTTTATTTTGCAGCTTCCTGGTACCTTGTAATTTCAAGGTGGCAGTGAAGAAGGAAAAAAACCCACAACTTGAACTCTGCTTTTAGTTAAAATGCATTACACTGTTGTGAGAATACTGAAGTTGAGCAAAAGATCAAAATATTTTTCAGCTTAATTAGAGACTTGTTGATTGAGGAACTGAAAAGAGCATTTTAAGAGCATTTAGGACACCCCTGAAAGAGTAAGAAGTTCCTCAGATCAGCAGACCCACCTTCTTTCTGTTGCAGGCAATTGCACCAATAACAAATTCAATCAGTCTCACATGAAAGCTGGTCTTCATTTTGCCCCCACTATTCCTACTGCAAGAGTTTTTTTAGCTCTTATTCTTCCTTTTTAACAGCAAGAAAGCAATTAATGGCAGTTCTGCAAATTGAATGACTTCCATCTTTGGCACAGAGAATATTGCATAAGGAGCGTGAGTTATTAATGATAATATGTGGCTGTTACCTAAGACATCTTTACCAGTAGATCTTCAAGTTCTTTAAAAATGAAGTAACTGTCAGGGTCTCCATTTTCATATGGGGAATAAAAGCTTTGTGGAGTCAGATGATGTACTCAAGGTCATCTCAGTCAACTAATAGCAGAGCTGGGATTGTAGGCAAATCTGTGCAGTTCCAGGCCACTGTATTATCTAGTGGATCACACTGACTTCCCCTAGAGTTAGAAAGAGATGTCTCGATTGGTAATAAAACAGTCTTAACTCCTGAGACCAGGATTTTTGAAACTACCTTTGGGCTTAAAATGTACATCTCCCCTTTGCACAGCAGTGCAAGGGTGTCACAAACTGACCATGAAAATCCCGAAATAGCCTAGTGTTATTTTATTTTTTCTGAAAGATGCAAGCTGTAACAGCTCTGTCTCCCAGTCCCATTTTTATTAAATGTATATGCACAGGAGATGATGCTCTGGCCCCTTTTTGAGGCCATTCAATTAAGCTTATAATTAGAGATTTGCTGTTGCAGCAGAGAAACAGATAGTTACAATACTGCCTCAGATGAGCTTCACTGAGCTAAGAGCAACACAGACACAGCCAGAGATGATTTCTTCTGGAAACTGTTTACTGCCTGAACAGAGGAGTCCAAAGGTGGCAGTGAGGCACAGAAAAATGATATGCCTTGTGTCATCTGTAATGGACTTGGAACAGACTCGAGAGCAGTTGCTGCTCCAGGACTCGGCTGCAAGCCTTCCTCAAGGAGGATGTTTCTGTGTGGTTTTACACTTGCAGTTTTAGAAGCATTTAAGGCCAGATATTCAAAACCTTTTGTGCTTGTGGTTTGTAAATAAAGGCAATCCCAGGCTTAATTTTGCTTCCTGAAGTCTCCCTGGGTGTAGGCTGGGGCATTTGGATCTTGAAGCGCTTATTTAAAACTTCAGATTGGATGCCAAAACTATTCTGGCAACAACTTCGCACCAGAGGCAGAGCTCTTGTCCACTGCTGAGCAGCTTGTTGTTGGATGGTGTAATCCTCCCAAGTGAGCAGAGTGGGCAGAAGGGGATGGCAACTGCAAAGGAAGCTCTGAGCTGCCTGGCTGCTGCTGTGGGGTGTGTGGGGCTTACTCAATATCTGAGCCTGCTGGGGCTTCCAGCTACAGCCACACCTGAGTCAGTCCCTCTGTGCTTGTATGGGATTAGTTAACTCCTGCCTTGACAATCCTGATTACCTGTGAGAGAAAGCAATCAGAAAAAGGGAGTTACCTCCTCAGTTGATAAAAGCCGCACCCCATTCCCAAGGTCTCCTGCCCTCAGTTCAGTACTGTTCTGCTTTTCCCCCTTTCCTATAGAAACGTCCACGCTTTCTCTGAAAAACCATATTGCAGCATGGACAATACAGACAATATAAACATTTATCACATGCTTTTGTCTCATGAATTTGGTTGCCTGGGATTTATTTTGTTTCTTTTGTTCATATTTTTTCACTGAAATGCTTACAACTCTGATGGAGGTGAAAAGCTGAGTTTGATGATAGCTGTGCTACATAGTTTAAAACTAGCAAGGAGCCATGTTTTCTAAGTAGCACAGTTTCACTGCCCTCACTATTACGGCTTCCAGTAGACAAGTAATATGCCATTTATTCACAGGTTTTTAACTTGTCATGTGTCATAGGAGTAGCCATTGAACTGCAGGTAAGTCATGTAACTTGGGTATCGTGCTGAACACAGAAACAAAGCCATGCTTGTACCTCCTGCATCCCAGTTCTAGATGAGTTTCCAGATCGTTATGGTCTTAGAAGGTGAATATCAGTAATAGACCATTAAGTCTGTTTGAGTTTGTATCTAAACCTTACCTTTCAAATGGTTGAGTCCAAACATTCCCTTTCAATGTCTTTTGATCGTGGTGATCCAAAATCCTGAGACTGGACTGAAATCTCCCATCATGTTCTCATTTGTAATTAAAATATCGCCCTACATATGGTGCTGTAGTCATAACTGGTCTACCTCAAAATTTTAATTGCCTTTTAGATTACCAAATATCAGTCTTTCTATGTAACTAAATGTATAACATTCAGTAAATGATAAGATATAGTTACAACTAAAAAGAAGTTTGCCTTGAATTACAATAAGGCCATTTTTCTATTAAAAAAGCATCCATGACTGGACAGTGATATGTTCAAATGTATTGATTATTTTTGGGAAATCTAATGCTTTGAAGTTCGGTGTCTATTATCATCTTTACCAAGAGCATTCATCCAGTTGTGCAGAAAGATGAAAGGACAACTAAAGGGACTGGAGCCAAATATCTTCAAAGATGAAGTCATATTTTTTTTTTCAGTATTCAAATAGCTCTATGTTTTAGCAACACATTCATCAATAATCTAGTGAGGGACAGAAATGGCATAATTGATATACAATTTCTAAAATTAAAAATATATTTGGCTTATCTATGTGACAGTGAGTAACTCCCAAAGTCATTTTCCAAGAAATATATGAAAAGAGAATTTATGGTAAAAAGTGCACCCTGTTTTGTAAGAAAAACAGATGTTCATTAATAAACAGGCTGACCACAGAGCACTGGAACTACCATCTGGATGGGATGTTTTACAGGATTTCCCTCTCCCTCCCCCCCTTTTAACAATTTAATGTGAAGTTTTGGGAGGGATCAGGTGATTTAATTTCTTTACTTAGTAATATATTTGGAAATATGTTAATCTTCTTTTCTTTCTTTCACGTAGTTTCTTCCTTCATGCTTTTAAGCAACTTAATAAGAGGAACAAGCCACAAAGCATTCCATAAAGTTCCAGGGAAAAAAACTAAAACAAACCAAACCCAACTGCAGTAGCATAACTTCTTTCTCCTTGCAAAGCTGCTGGTGGTATATAACATCGTCTCCATTCCTGTGGCTCAGCCATCGTATTGAGAGAATGCTCTGTGTGTCCTCATGCTTCTTGTTGTCTGGACTGCAGCAGCATCTAATAAGACTAGGCGAAATCAGCCCCACTCTGTGCTCTGTCCTGTGCCTGCGTGTAAGGAAAGTGTGCCCTCTCCCCTGAAGAATTTGCCACCTGCACTGCTATAGGCAGTGATGTTCATGGCTTACTATTAAACCATGATAGCAGTGATATGGAAGCACCTTTTAGGTGGATGACATGTTAGCTGTCATCATGTGGAACCTATGTGCAGATGAAGATATGTAGTATCATCCTTATTTTACATATGGAAAAATGAGGCTCTAGAGAAAGCTAAGAATTAAAAAACAGATGTCATTATTCCTGTACAGGAGCCTTGGTGCACGGTGATGCTTTCCTTTTTCACCTCAGTGTATAGTTTTAAGACCTTCCAGGAGTTCTTGCTTCTCCTTCCCCACTTGTAAAATGGGTCCAAAAAGGCTTATGTGACTGCTGGGATGCTGTGAGGCTTTGTCCTGCTGTGCAGATCTCTGAGATACTGGGGTAAGAGAGCAGGATATTTTATCACACAGCGCTAATGTTTCCACGGTGTTTCTTGTGGCTGGTGCCAGGGAGTAACACTACATATGTCAGATCAAGCAAGGTGCTCCAGATAATTACAAGCACTTATTAAGTAATTAATGTGCTTGGACTTCACTTAATATTTGTATACCTTTCCCAGTCTGTTTTACTACATTCTATCAAGACTCCCTAAATACTTTCTTAGCAACCAAAATAGGAAATAACTTGATATTTAGTGTGTCACCTATTCTGTAGTCACTACTAGCTGCCAACAATTCGTCAGCGTACTGCTTATTAATTTTCTGCAATGTACTGTTTATTGATATTGCTTTTATTGTGGTACCTCACCTCAGCCACGAAGGGAGGACATGCACCTTCATCTCGAGCTAATGGCATTGCTGCCAATGCTGCAGGGAGGCTGAAGAGCAATGTGACTAATAAAACACAACCAATAAAAATATGAAGGAAAAAATGTCCCTACTAGAAAGAAATGCATATTCCAAGTGCTTGCACAGTGCCTGGGGCTGTTAATCAGCACTCCATGGGCACCCCTAAACAACTCTAAACAACAGTTAGAAAAGGATCAGATGGCTGTTTAGGGGACTCGGTAGTGTGGTATTTGTTTGACTGGCAGGTAGCCATGCTTGTAAGGTACGCTGTGAATAACAGCAGTGTCTGAAACACGAAGATGAAGGTTTTTACTCATATGCTGTCTTTAGGATTCTTTTCCGCTTTGTGTGAGAAGATGAAGGAGGAGCTGAGCTTAAAGGTCTCTGGCTCATCACAGGTAGCAGTGAGGCCTGCCAAGCAACCCTCTGTAAAGGGCAAGCTGGAGACGGCCAGTCCGAGGGGTTTACCTGGACTAGCTTCTCCTGAGGGGAAAACTTTGTTTGTACCACTGATTAATAGTTCTTTCCTCTCTGTTTCTTGCTTGCATTTGTCATGGAGGAAGCTTGTGAACATCCTTTCCTCCTCTCCAAGTGCATATGTAAACTTTCCTCTCATCTCCGATCCATTAATCATAGGCACTTTTGTTATGTGGGTTTCTCCTCCTCCCCTTCCCCTGCTGAATTCATCTCCCTGCCATTCCTTTCCCTTGACCACTCCTGCCAAGTGGCTGTGCCACCTGCGGCAGTGGCCCAGGATCTCCTGCATGCAAGCTGCCCCTTGGGTGCCCAGGGCAGCTCCTGAAGCTTGTGGATGCTTCATCCACAGACGAAGAAGTGGTCTGCTGTCGAGCTGGCTTTCCAGCCTGGCTTTATGGTGCTCTGGTGCTGTGGGGTTGACTTGGCCAGTATCTATCATTTTGAAAGAAGTAAAAAATTACATGTAATCATCATCAGTCATTCATTATCAGCCCCTCTCAGCCTGCTGCTGGGCAAAGCCTTTTCCTCTGCTTGCTTCCCTCATGCTGATTGCTGCAGGTTTTTTATTTATATATTTATTTTTGCCAGAACTTTGCCACACTTGGAAAGCAAAGCTGGCCGCTGAGAGTAGAACATGATTTGCCAAGACCCAGTCCTCCTTGCCTTCATAAAAAAGCCTGGTTTACTGCTGGTGGTCCACATTTATTGAGTTACTTGGACAGGAGACTGTGGAATTTACTGGGTTTTAGCAAGAAGCATGAATGCACACTGATACAGGCTTCAGTAGGGAGTAGTGATTTGAGCACATACCTGAGATCCCTGGTGGGATCCCATAGCCTTAGCTGATGTCCATGCCAAAAGATCTGCTGTCACCCATGCCAGATAGGATCCTATTGTGCTCTAGGTATGCCTTCAGTGGCAGTGGGGACATAAAGCTCATTTGATTTTACTTGCGCACAGATTAGCAGCAAGACAAGAAAGTTTCAAATGCTTCTGAGGGAGGACCAAATTTTTAAAAAGATCAGTGATTCCGATGCACATAAACATCCAGGGGCTTGGAGACTCAGCCAAACTTTTGTGAATTACAAATACTGAGGGATTAGGATTTCCTGAGAGTTTTTCCTAATGCTTCCTGGTTTGAGGAGGGTTTTTGGCAGATGTCTCTCTCTGTTGCTTCACTGGTCCAAAACCACTGGGAGATCTCATGCAGGAAGGCAAAGTAATTTTTAAATACTGTGTTTACTAGATCTGTCCCAAGTGGGAATAAATAAAATAGTGTTTCAAATGACAACAGGAAAGACCATTGCCTTTGCATTAGTATTTTTAGTGTTGCTAATGAAGGCGAGGCTCTAGACTTAGGCCCTTGGAAATCTCTCACTGCCTCTGTCTAATAAAGGCTCACTGACCTCCCTAGAATTGCTGCAGCTTTCTTGCCAAAACCTGGAAGCAGTAAAGTTTCACAGTCACAAGCATTTCTGAAGAATATACTCCTTGTCCTGAAGTACTTAAGTTTCTGCTGATGGGTCTTCATAAAGTAATGTGGTACCTGTTCATAAAGCTATCTGGCTGCACCAGGAGTCTCAAGGTAGTTTCTTTTTGACTTGCCTTGAGAGTGAGAGACATGACGCAGACTTGCTTAGAGGAGACCTAATAGTCTGTTTGTGAGTTTGTGTGCATGTACCCTTGAGATTAGGGTGCTGAGAGTGTGCCTATGACTTGGAGGTGGGAAATGGGGCTGTATTTGCAGGCAAAAAGAGTTTACTCTTCTTTTTCCCCTCTGTGGAGAGGATTGCTGCTTTCTGGTCAGTCAGCCCCATCTCTACCTCCAAAGTGCCTTTTTCCCCTACAGTTAGCACCAGGTAGCGTGAGTCCTTGCACCCTCACATGACAGATGCGTAACACAGGGACCCACAGGAGTAATGGATTTTGGTTAACAGGCTACACACCCCCAAGCTGCAATCTCTAAAGGGAAATATTAGCTGTTTTGGCTCTCCTGCATAAGAAAGGAGGACCTAGCTACCTGTATAGTCAGAAACAATGGAGCTTCTTTATGTGATGTCTTTTAAGGAGGCTAGGAGGTGAAAGAGTCCCTGCACAGTTCAGTTGAACCTTTTACATGGCTCAGGAACTTGAAAAATGCACAGACTTACCATGGATCTTGCTGTATGTGCCTAACTCGCATACACCTCATGGGGATAAAAGTCCTTAAGAGTGGGATTTTGTAATTATGCTCCTAAGTCTCTTTGAAAATTGATTAATTCCTGGATGTGCTTGTTTCTGCTACTTTGTATCTCTAACTGTTGCAGTTTTGTAGTTTCTTAGACTTGCAGTTAGCCTGAGTGTTGCCAATTTGAGGCATCTTAATAAGACTTCTTGGGGCCTAACATGAGGAGAAAGCTTAACACTTAAGACAATGAACCTTAAACTTGGTGTCCTTCTTTGTCACCCAGAACAAACAGTAATGATAATGGTAATAAACGAAGAGACACACACTTGTCTCTGCAATGTGTGGCTGTCTAGGAATAAGGATGGAAATTGGTATGGGTGACTTCTCACAAGCCAGACATTTGTCGAAAGTGAAATAGTCACATCGCTTTTTGTTCACAGGTGAAATCTGAACGGAAAACGTGAAGTAAATACTTTATCCTCTTTGTCTCCTGTCAAATAGTTTTCATCAAAGTGGAATAGCTCATTTTGGTCACCATAACTGTCCTCAAAAAAAATTCCCTTTCAAATGAAAATAAATTTGCAATTTTTGTATTGCAGCTTGCTTGGTTTGCTTTTAATGACAGTATGTAAACATAACACTTTGATACTGGTACAACTGTTCTTTTCTGACTCATTCTTGAAAGGAGCTTCCTGTGTTATGAAATTAGTGCAGAGAAAAAAGAAATGACTCGATTTTACCATACCTGCTGAATTTACCTGAATGTGTGCATTTAAATCTGGGATTTGTGTTTTCTATTTAAACATTCCAGTACAAACACAAGCCTTACAGTCTCAATAGCTTGACTGATTTCTTGTTTTACATCGTGCGGGTTTTATTTGATTTAGCATTCAGTACTACAGGAGAAAATAAAAGTGAAATAATCCAGAAGCCTAAGATGAAGTGAGAGAATACTCCTCAAATTGTTTGCTTTCTATGAGCTCTCACTCTTTGGATTCACGCAGCAAGTAAATCGACTGCTTCTGTATCTGTGTGCACATATGCTGTGGATGTATGGTAAAATGTGCCTGGCTGTGGATTCTTGTTACGAACGGGAAAGTCAGCCCATTGTTCCTAAGTTGCAAATGTAAATCCATATATAGCTTTGTAATTTCGCAATTTTGCACGCTATTAACGTGAGATCAGTTTGCAGTTTTGCAGCTCACATGTCCTTAAACCTCAGAGCAAGACCCAGAGATTTATGAACCCAAGGTGAATCAAAGCTTCATGAAAAGCTCTCACTGAATAGCGATTTGCACAATTCTTATCTTCTGCCAAATTATTCAAGCGAAGAGCAGAGAAAATCTTTTACAGAAAATTTGGGAAGTGAGGAAAAAGGGAATAGGAACATAAGCACAACACTTGGTAATATGCCTCTTCACCTTCCTGAATTGATTGACAGATTCCTCTGCAGTCTCCTCCATTAGGGTAATTTAGAGTCACCTGCATGTTGCATGTATAACTTGCTAAGCTTTTCAAATTACTCCCTTAAGAAAGAGGTGCTCTATTCTGCGGTTTATTAAGCCCACTTCTTCGACATGTTTCAGTGCCAGACACATACCTGAAAAAGAAATCTGAGTACATATTGGATAGTGGGGAATTTGGAGGTTTAAAAATATTGGTATTGGTTTCTTTTTTTTGTCTTTCCACTCCCACCCCCCCCTTAAAGTAGTTAGTCTTCACAGATTACAAAGCCAGAAGGGACCATTGCAATCGTCAGATCTGACCTCCTGCTTAACACAGGCCATAGGCTCTTCTGAATTAATTCCTGTCTGAACTAGAGCATATCTTTTCGAAAGTCAACTTCTCACTTCCCAGCATATGAAAAGGTCTCCCATGACACCTATAGACCTTTCATAATGGACAGATCCTTCCCATGATACGGAAAAATTGAGTTTTTCCTGGGAGGTACCGCCCCACTCTGAGCTGATAAAGGAAGACCCAGGAACTATAGGTATGCTGTGATTACTTCTTTTGCACTCTGTGGTGTTCCAGGAGCTTGTGCATCTTCTGCTTTATGAGATATACTTGGCCTAGGGGAGCTAAGTGGAAGGATGAGGGAGAAGAGGAGGTGCATAATGGTATGGCCTCCAGCACTATTATTTATGACAGTATCCTTCCAGCAATCTGTGCCTGCATAGGGTGAAGGCATGGTTTCAATTCTGCCCTTGAAACATGGATTAAGCAATGTTGCTAATACATATTTGTCCCTGCGGCTGTCAAACATTTCACTGATACTAGACTCTGTAGACAGCTTAATAGCTAGGTCTTCTGTCAATGTTACTGCAGCAGTGTCTCCTTTGCTTTAAGATACTGTTCAGATTTATTCAAGCAATAGGTGTAGCATGGTGCTTGGTAAATAGCAGCACCTGACTGTGTACTTGTATCATCACTGCTTGCTGACATCCCAAGTGACCAGATGAAATGGATGGACTATGGAAACAAAGTGCTGAGAAGAATCCAGTGAGTGAAAGTTGGAAAGATCATCTGTCTCATCCCTATTTTATTCCTCCTAACAGAGTTACATGCACAATGTGTTATTATTCTAGAAGTCTCTGAACAATAGCTACTATCCACAGGAGTTGAAAATGTGTGTATCCAACAATATTGGACAAATGATTTTACTCTTGCTGTTCAAGTGATGCTTTACTGGTGTTGGTGTAATCTAAGCATTTCTGGTCTTCATATAACACTTAGTATTTTGCATATGACCTCATTTAATTTCTCTGGATGCTAGAGATTGAAATTATCTGCTGAAAGATAAGTGCTGAAAGCATTATGGTATGTGCCCACACATGATGGCAATATTTTGCTACCTATTGAAAAGCAAAATGCAATTGAAGGATGACATTTTTCCAAGCTGCAAAATTACAATTCACCTGTACGGTGCGAAGTGATGAATATTTGGCTTCTTAATGCTATTGCCACTAACTGATGGAGGAACAATGATTGGCATTACCTCTACTTCACACTCCCTTCAATTCTCAGCTTTGGCTTTTCAAGCTTTTTCATGATAACTTTCTGCTGAAGCTGATTTTTAGTCTTCATCACTGATGACTGGAAAACTGTCATGAATACCTCCAAATCTTACCCCATTAGATAAAAATATTTCCATGGGTTATTTTTACTCTTCAAAATGTACTGGCAGATAACTAACTGTCCATGATCAGCAGGATAACATGTTTCAAATGCCTGAGTCTGGGGCCATATTCTGTTTTAGAGGTCTGCATTGTGAAGGGTGGCACCTTCTACCCAGGGAAGCTCTGGACTTCTGCTGTGTTTGAAGCAGCAAACAACGTGGCCAGATGTTGAAGCCTCGGAAAACAAATATTCTTCCAGTTGCAAAAACCCCTATCTGTCTGAAATTAAGCAAATGCATAGATCTTTTGGAGTTCTTTTTTTTCACTTGCCTTGAGTATCTCTTTTTCTCCAATAATGATTGCAGGTTGGAAAAAAAAAATCCTCTGGATGTTGTTTAATACCAATTTCTGTGTGGAGTTAAACGTGCCAGAGTGTTTTAGAATATAACTTCTGTGATATCCACTAGAGAAATTACAGTTATAATTGTACATTAATTTTTTTGAAGTTTCTTCAGCACCAATGGTCACATGCACAATCACACCTTGAGAAACACTTCCTCTGTGTGACTTTGCTGTAGTTTCAAACTTTCTTTGCTACCCTCTGCTGACAAGAAGACCTTAGGTCTAACCTACATTTCTGCTAATTCTCCTACTGAGTCCCCCTTTGCTTATTCTGCTTTGCCAATAATACCTTTATGTCCTTTTCTTGCCTTTCTGCCTACCTCTATGATCTATTGGTAACTGTTCAGTCCTCTCTAAAATTTCTGTTTTGCCTTGAAGCAAATGGAAGAAAAATGCGCTGTGATTAAACTTACGTGTAGTACGGAGAAATAACATTTTTATTTTCTCTCTCAATTCTAAGGCAACTATTTGGGGAGTGGGAGGGGATATTGCAGGCTTGGTATTTTTATATTTTCTAGAACATGGAGTCTGAAGTAAAGGACAGTATCAACACATAGGTCAAGGAACACTTTTGAATTAATTTTTTGTTCAGAAGTGTTGAAAAATCAGTGGTCCTATTCTTCCACAAATCTTTCTACTTTCCTGCCTGGTTGTTGTGAACTGATGCTTGAAATAAATAATCTGGAAAGGGCATAGTTTTGTTATATGTGCAGTAGTGAAAAATGCAACTTTTAAAATGATGAAACGAAATTACTTTATTTATCATGGGAAACCTCATAATTTTGTCCTTATCAAACCTGAATTTCCTCTTGGTCTGGATCATCCTCTTAAATAAAGAATAAGGAGAATAAACTTGCAGCTCCTCACTGGGAATTGCTGTTCATTTTCTCGTACTGCTAACATCCAAGTTAACACTGTTTTTTAACATGTAGTAGGCTATCCTTACTGACCTTCCTATCTTTGCAAGTCCCCTTGGGCATTACACCTATTGTGTCCTGGTTTATTACCTAGTCACCCTCCCATTTGCTCCTCTGCTTGGGATTTGGTAGGATTAGTTTAATGTTCAGAGAAGAAAACTAAGCCATATGATTGGCCTGACCAATCCCAAAGGCTGACTGCTGAATTACAAGTAGCAAATACCGGGAGCACTACTCACAGTGAGCAGTTTATGAGCAATTTGTAGGCTGAAATTGGTTTGCACAAAACATTTATTGGACAGCTTCAAATAGAAAACGAACTTGTAAAAACTGCAGTTTGTTCATGAGCTGCATTCGTGAGTATGATAAATTTGTCCACTGTTAACTTCTCCAAGGGAGACATAAGATGCTGCTGATGCCACTGGAGAGAGCTGAGGACCCATTACCCCTACTGTACAAGAATATTGTTTAAATGAAAGAACTCATGTGAAACGAAGCAAATGACAGAATAAACATTGTAGATGCAATTGAAGATTCATACCAACTTATATGAATTAGAAGTGAATGTTAATGTTCCTTAGATCAAGAAATTACCAGCTTGTACCCAATCCTCTTTAAGTTCTTAATTCTAAAAATACAATCTTTAACTGCTGAAAATGGAAACTGCAGCTGCATTATGTTATCCAAAATATCTAACCCTTCTTTCTTCTTCTCATTCTTCCACCTTCCCTGGACTGCCCTCCATACAAACCTAACAAAGAAGGAAGCATGGTCCAATTGATGTGACACCTTTGTGACAGTCATGGTCTCTAGCTCTTTCATTTATGCAAATCTGGTTGCTCAAAGCAGGTATTCTGATGTGTCAGCTCTATGTAATGTGGGAATTTTGTAGCTCAAATGACATTCTTACTTTGCTCTGATAATCGTCCTGCATTCTCTAATGTCTGTGAAGCAGGTGGATCATAAGCTGCTGTTCCAAGTGTCCTGGGTGAGGAAGATAAATGCTGAATGGTGTATTTTTAGCTGTGGGGGTTGTTAGTGTTGAGTCATTATGTAGTCTTTTGGACTGAATTTCATAATAATGAAATAAGGTGAGAAGGAACTTTTGATCAGCTCCCATAAAAACATAAATTAATTATATTTTTTTTTCTAAAATGGAGCTGTAGCTCTCAGTAAAGTCAAAAGCAGTTCCTCTCTGTTTCTGAAGACAACATTTTGTTCACAGATTGTAACTTAAACTCATTTTTATGTGAAGTACTATGTTGCAAAGGCTGGTAAGAGATTTATTGTGATGTATTAAACCATCTGTTCCCAAGGACTGTGCTTCACATTCCAGCACTAGCCAATGCTTGTGGTGCTGTGTTTTTGATTCTCAAAGCTCCTTTGCCATTTTAACTTGCTTGTAGGTTACAGAGAGTTTCCACTGACTTGAAAAGCAGATGTCCTGGTCAAGTCTTGAGTAGACTACAGGGGAGCTCAGCTGCAGGAATACTTGCAAATTTTATCCACTGATTTTTTACTTTCCTGTCCATAACTCCAACAATCAGTATCAATAAAAAATGAAATGCAAAATAGCTTTTCCAAAATGCAGCAATGAATGAAGACTTTGACAGGGGGATGTACAAGATATTTACTTCTTTTGAGATTGCTACAAGATAGAACGTATTTTAGTTTAATTCAGTAAAACGTATGGGGCAAAATGGTGTGAACTCATTTTCTATCTGCAGAGAAAATAGCAGGTGTCAGGAAGCTTTTCTTTCTCTGTAAGCATTGAACTCAAACTTAGTGAGCTTTCAGAGGTTCTTCAGTGCTGGCATTGTTTTGTTGTGGTTGGAAAGAAATAAAATTTGGAGAGATAATAGTTTATTTGCCAAAAAGGGAGGCTTGCCGTGCTAACCTATTCACAAAATTTGCGTGTTATATTTGTTAATGTGAACTGTTGACTTCTCCGAAATTACTACAAAAACACGTTTGTCAGGTTTTTGTTGTTTTGCTTTGGTTTGGTTTGGTTTGTTGTTTTCTATTTTCCCTCCTCCAGATATTTTTTTGTTTGTTGATTTCCTTCAGAACAAGGGTGAGGGCTAGTCATTTGTTTAATATAATTGAACTCTACAGTTTCTAAAGGGACTTTGTTTGTTCTGTGCTCTTAATGTGACTAGTTGAAGAGATCATGGTAAAAGAAGTATGTGCTGTCTCCACAACAGTGTGCTTTGTATGTGTTTATTTCTCCTACTTCTCTAGTCTATCCTGTATACCTAACATAGAAAACCTACCCTAAACACTGACTCACCACAGTCTCTTCTGTCCTCATGAATCCCAGATCTTTTATATTGTCTTCAATGAGGACCATAATTGTTTCCAGCTGAAACCCTGCCACCAAGGATTGGAAAGACAACGTATTTGATCAGCTGGCATAAAACACACTGACCAGAAGTGCTCTGTAGAGCATTCTGCTGACGCTGGGGAATGTCTCTTGCTATGCAAAAGCTGAGGGCATACAGGGAAGTACCCCATAACCCTGCAGAAGACATCAGGGATGTTCTTCATACAAGGTGATACAGTCTAGATAGATAGAAGGAGATGGGGTATGTAGATCTTACCTAGGCCCCCTACGATCTTCCAGGAACATTTTGGGCCTACCTAATAGTATGTAGAAATGAGAAAAGAAGTAGAGGCATCAGTAAATTAGGAAAAAAGGACTTGGTAGCCAGGGTTAGGCTACAGTGTGCTGGGAAAGCAGCAGGAAGGATCAAGAGGAAGAAAAGATACACATGATTTTGACAAGCCTAATTTTGTCTTTCCTGAGGCCAAGAGCTACAGGATCAAAGGGCTTTCACATGCATTGTCCCTTTGCTGTGATATGCTCAGGCTATGTGGGAGCCCAATTACTCTGAGGGGTTGGAAACACATAACATGTTTGTACTTACCACTGCTCCAAATGCAGAACTGCAGAATAACAAGTTTACATAAAGATATGTTGGCATACACCTACTATGTGTTAGTTGCAGTTTTATCATGTTTATAGCTGAAACACTGAAATTTTCTTCATAAGACTTACAACAAGATTGAAAAATATGTGTGACCTTGCTGCTCACAAACATCTCAAGGTACACATTGAGGATGTGGTGGTGTATAGAGCTGATTTACACTGGGATGAGCCTCAGTGAGATTTTGGGCACATTTTCTCTAGCACTACATAGCTTTTTGAAACAGATTTAACATTTTCTACATTTTAGATTTTTTTTTTTTTAAGTTTATATATCAGGCATAGTGGGTTAGAAACATTAGAGGTGTAGATGTGTAGAAGTAGAGTGCTGGCCACACATAGACAAACTAGTACGCAAAAAAGTAGGAAATGTTCCTAGAGTCTTACTGTTATAAATCAATGAAGGATGGGAAAAAGGAACAGTCTTTTGCAAGTGTCTTGTGGGAAAAGAGGTGAAATGGTAGACACGGATCCATCTGGAAAAGGTTTTCTTTTTGTCCTGTTTTCATATTGCCTAGTCCAGCACGGATTTTCATGCTCAATCATGGTTGGGGAGTACATAAACATATATTGACTTGCACAGCTGCAGTAAAAGAAGAAGCCAGCAACCACCTCCAAATATCCTCCCCAAAATCCTTCTATTTAAAAGTAGCATAATTTGCATGCTTGTGCAGAGAATACAGTTCCTTTTCCTTATCAGCCTTCTTGTCTTTCAGTGCCCAGCCATTCCGAAATTTTAGGTACCTACTTGTCCCCTTGATGTAAATAGAGCAATCATTCTTCAAGGATAATTTCTTTTATGAAAAAGTACATTATAGCACATTAAAAAGAGAATTCTGAGAGGTTACCCTTTTGCCTTTATCTCTTTCTTTGATTTCGCAGGAAGGAAACATTAACCAGGGCTGTCCTAGGAATGAGTAAGAGATCCTAGGGACATCTCCAAGGATTCCTGTGGTACTTCCTGACAAATAATTACCTGTGTAGCTGAATTAGCTCTGCTTGTGCTGCTTAAGAATTAATGTCCTAATGTTATTTTACTATTGCCAAACTCAAAAAGTCAGGAAGCCTACAAAAATAATATATGTTTTGGGTATTACCATGACTACCAACTAAAAGATACTAGAGAAAATAGATTGTTTACCTTAATCCCTAGTTGCATGCAAAACAAATATTGTACAGGCAATTATTATAGATTTCTTGGAAAATGGACTTCAAGCATACAATCAAAGCAAAATTTGTGCTTTTCATAGGCAAATATTTAATGCAACTTGATATTTCTAATTTTTTGTTTTTGCATTTTGACTTGGGTGTTTTTTGCTAATCTTGCTAGAAGTATGGAGTTATTATTTAAGTGCCTGTCTAGGTGCTTAGTAAACTCGTGCATGGAATTTTTCATTAGTGCAAGTTAAGATTTCTACCTTCAGTAGTACTTCAGACAGCAGTGAATCAGGGTTATGTTATGTTAGTCTTAAGGTTAGTTTTGCAGTGTAAAATATTTCATTTACATGCTCTGGTTTAAAAGGTAGCATTTCTGAGTGATGGAAACCTGTACTGTACAGCCTTGGTATAATATCCAGGATATTGTACTTTGGGGAATGAACCAGAAGCCCTGAGTGCTGACACAACGATTGAACACATGATCTTATATTTACAGTATAGTATCTCATTTTTAATAGAATTTATCCAGCAAAATATTCCAAACAAGTTCTGATATCTTGCCTGTCTGAATGCTAGTGTTTGGAGAAGGTTTGTCAATTTCCTGCTTCAACTGGATTCTTAGTACGTGATTTTTGCTAGGTGACATACATATATTTCTTCTTTAACTCTCCTCCTTCCTGTTTTTAAAATGCATGTCATTTCTGGTCTCTTGAATGGTTATTATTCAAAACATATGATACTGTAGTTCTGGAGAGAGATTATATAATAGCTATTTCAGTAATCCCTTTTTACGACTTTGGTTGAAATTCACAATGGCTGTGCACTTGCACAAAATCCCTAGTTGCTCTACTGCCTTCTTTTTTTCCTAAGCACTGGATTTATAAATGCTGCTCCTGTATGCCCTAGCCCTCCCAAAATAGAGCTCCCTCCAGGAGACCTTCTTATGTCTAGGGAAATTCCATCTTACAGATGGTAAATCTCTCCAGTGGTCCAGGGGAGGGGGGAGGCAAAAAAAGTTATCAGAGTTGGAAATGTATAAAAATAAAGATAAGCTAAAGAGGGAAGACAGAACCACAGTGAATACCAGGGTGAGGTCCTGAGAGCTCCCTGCTAAATGAAGCAATTCACAACACATTTAGGGCTGCTTTTAGGAAACAAGAATTTGTCAAGTGTTATGAAGCAGCAAGAAGCCAGCATTCGACAGAAAACGTCCTTAGACAAAAGTACTGATGCTAGCCAAAAATCTGTGCAGAAGCTATTCCTAATGTTATTTTTCTTTCTAGTAAGTTGGATGTACACTTGCAAGTTTCTTTTTAGGCACTGGAGGAAATGAAGCTTTTGAATTAGCACCCAGAATGCTCCTGGGTTTTTCCAATTTGCAGCTATACCAAAATAATTTGAGAAACTCTGTGCCATTGGAAATGCTACTGGGTAACTTTATGGACCTCGTGGAGGTGTTTTTCCAGTGCAGGACCTTTCCCAGAATGTTCCATGCTCTGCAATTGAATCCCTGGGAAATAATATCTACTGAGGTTTTTGTAGACTAAACTACACATGCAACTCTTTGGCCATTTTGGCCACATCATAAGGGCCACTTTAGGTTGTTTGATAGAAGATTTTGGTGGTGAAGCTTGCAGACAAAGGAAGATCACCTTGTGCTGGAAGACTTTCAGTGTCACATATATAACCTGAATTTTGCTATTCTTCTGCCTACCTGAAGCAATGTGGGTGAAGGACAGAGAATGTAATAGATGCAAGTTTTAAAATCCTCTGCAGTGAAAAATTTAAATTTCATCTTCCACCTTACATCAAAATATTGCTGATCAGTCAAAGTACCTCACTTCGGAAAAATCACATCCTTTTTTTACATTTTTTCCTTTTGCTACTTCTGTATTGAAAAACATAAGCTTGCAACACACACACAAAATCTGAAATGATTCATTTGGAAGATATCCAAGCAGTAGATTTTTCTTCATTGCTGGAACTTTTGTCTTCATTTTTCTCAGAAACAAAATCTTGGCAAAACCCCATGTAAGTTTCCAAAGCATCTTACTTTGGACGCTTTTGAATTTCCCTTTGAAAAATTATTCCATCAGAAGAATTCCCAGCCAGTACCAATGGCAATAGTCTTCATGGTTTTCACTGCTAGGTCTCCACACTCATCTTCAGGAAAATAAGTATACTTTTTTTTTAAAGTTACTGTTAGTGATAATAATATAGACTGAAATGTAGCATAGAGTAACAATATATTAAGAGGGTGCACAGAATTTGGTGTTATAATGGTGTACTGATATATATATGTACACTTTCCATTGTTCAGCTGGAAAAAACAGAACGCAATTTTCAAGTGACTCTTTTAAGAGCAATACAACCCACATCAGGGCACCTCAGTCTTATTCTGAATTCATACAGACATGTGTTGAGTTCTCTGCTGTGTCTGTATTTCCATGATGGAAAAGCATACTGGTCTTCTTTGACAGCAACAATATGAAGTAATGGAGAAAACGGAGAAAAATAGTCTTGAATCTGATGACACTGTGTACATGCAACGTCTTGGGTAGATGCAACATACCCCATTAAAGTGATTTAACGTGCTAGTTAAAAAAATAACACTTCAAAATAGTCTGTGGACTGTATGTTAGACTTACGCAAATTGGAGAAATACAAGGTTATTTTTTAAAAAACATAAGTGGAATTGAGAAAATTGAAATAGATTGACAAATACTTGTAATTGGAATGAAAAAAACCTTTAGATTTTGCATCTATTTAGAAAATATTTAAAAGAAGATTGTGTTAGCATTTTGAAATAATAGCACTTGGACGACTTACAAGCCATAGTGTGAAAAAAATAAAAAAGGTAAAAATATGCTTTAGGATTATATAATAGAAATTCAGGGCATGTTCACCCAGAAGACCCCAAAATCTCCTTTTAACCTTTTCAGTATAGACCATGTTTGTTAGTCAACTTTTAGTACTTTTAGTACTTTTTTGTTTCTTGCTTCTTGAACATTCTTAAAATAGAGTAAGAAAGGTATAAGCTGCATATTCAAGTTGACAGTGATAAAACATTAATTTCTTGCCTTTCATGACACTATATAATAGACAGATAAGAGATGGATTTTATGTTTTATGAAGTTGAATTTGTTCTGGAAAATGAAACAATATAAAATTATGTCTGTGACTATTTCATGTAAGGCAACTCTGAAATATCCTTTGTGACTTCTGGAATTTTTTTAAGAAGTGTATCAACTTTTCTGAGTCTTGGCTGAATCTCTATTACTTTTTCTACAAATACTTGCATTAACCATATTTATTTTACTAAAAATTATGAATATTTAAAGCTGAAAAGATAAAGTAATAATAATAACATTATTTTCATCTGAGATGGTTAGTTTTGTAAAAAACTTTTTTCTTTCTGATTTCCTGAAGGAAGATTTTTTAAAAATGTGTTTGTTTTAAAGACGTAACAGAGTTTGTGTATAGTTTTGGCTGAAAAGCAAAGTATTTTTGCTCAATGGCTCAATGTCCAGCTGGAGACCAGTAATGAGTGGTGTCCCTCAGGGATCGGTGTTGGGACCGATCTTGTTCAACATCTTTG
>JANHGB010063105.1:0-10033 GCA_026283785.1 Coracopsis vasa
GCCTAGTGGCAACTTAGCTTCAGTTGCATGGCTTGTTACGATGCCAGGATGCACCCCTCATGGGATTAGCTTTTGGAAATCGCAGCTGCGTGCCCTGTGAGCAATGTCCCTTCTAGGAAAGAACGTTAACGCCGGAGCCAGCCCGTCAGCTGGATTTCAGGGTGAAATCTGATGTGTCACTTGTGTCTGCCTGGGAAAAGGAAAAACCCTACCTGCTGCGGCATCTGCTGCATCAGAGGACACGTCTCCTGACACGTGCGGCCTCGTGGCAGGGATGGGGAGCCAGCAGGTAGGGACCTGGGTCACTGCCAACGATGGGCAATGGTGGGAGCTCCAGAGCTCATTCCCTCCTTTCCCGATCCCTTCACTCTTGCCCTCATGCACACGTGCCCCTCTCTGCCCTGCCTGCTGTTCCCTGTCTGCTATCTCCCTGTCTGCACCAGGTTCCCTGAGGGTTGACTCACCAGAACCCCAAGCTGACATGGAAGCAGAGAAACGGACAACCCCTGAGATGGAGCTCAGTCTGCAGCTGGAACAGAAAAATCAGAGTCCTCAAATTCACAACAGACCGGTCAGCCAGACTCAGGGCTTGTTTCCACTCTGGTTTTCTTCACATCTTTGCTATTACTCCTGCCAGCTTCTGTGATGTGGCTCTTGCTTTAGGGAGCCAGCTTCAGGAGGGGTTTTGGTTTTGGTTTGCTGTTTTGCTTTTTTGTTTTTGAGAGCTCTGTGGGACCCAAATACTTGCTGCTGGGTGAGAAAACCTGTGTGCATCAGAAGGAGGAAACCCTGTGGTTGCTTCCCCAAGGCCTGCATTGACACACTTTGCAGGGTGGCTCCTCAGAGGTCTCCTCTGCTGCGCAGAGGTTTCAGCGCTGCACCCTGCTCGCCATGCAATGGCCGCTTGCTCACGCAGCAAACCTCAAGTGTGCATTAAATGAATAATCTCAGGCTCGCTGCACCTTCATCGCACTCTGTTCATCAGAAGCCTGCATCACTCTGCAAGTTGCAGCCTGAAGTGGTTTCTCGAACGCGGCAAAGTCAGGACCAGCAATGGAGAGGAAGAATATGTGATTATTGAGGCTCATTTCACATGAAGACACCAGACCCGACGGCAGAGCGAGCCCAGTGCGAGGCAAGCAGAATTCCTTCGGAAGGCTTGATTTCCCAGGTCCCTGCGTGGCTTATTTGTTAATCCTGAGATTTTTCTCAGAAGCCTTTTATCCAGAACAGGGGTGTGTGCTGTTTGCACACTGCTTCTTGGAAATTACTGGGAGGCGACTTACTGGGAGGTAATTCTAGATGGGAATCTGAACAAAAGGTGTTGCTTAAGCATTTTGAAGAGTAATTGAGCACTTGCTATGCAGTTTGTTTAATAACCTGAAAGACAGATCCTTATCCGGAGCCTCCACATGCTCTGGTTACTCAATTGCTTTTTTATTTAAATAAGCCTAGCGAATGTGCCTATAAAATTACCCAATAAAAGGCAGTATCTCTGAGGTGACCCTGCTTAGATAGTTGGAAATTATATTTTCCTGTTAGCATGTCTTTATATACTTTCTTTACAGGGCTGTTGGGTGACCTGTAGGTTTCAAGGGCAATGGCTGTGCCATGCATCCCCAGCGCCATTCCCATTAAGGTGCCATGAAGGCAAATACGGTTGTTAGTTCATCCCAATTGGCCTCAGCCAAGTGTGAACACTCCCTGCCCCTTCCTTGATTTCATATGGTGAAGCTGGGAAGCATCACCGTCCTGGCAGAGAAAGTATCAGTGAAAAAGTCAAAATGAACACCAGAGGAGTGCCCACATGTCTGCTTCCTAGGGAACAGTGTTCAGTGTGCATGCAAAAAACCCCATCCCATCCTAGTTTGTGAGGGTAACTGTGATTGCCTTCAGCATAATCCAAGGTTAATGGTGCAAAGATGCAAGATTAGACTCAATACCAATAAAACAGCTAATGATTGAAACCACAGTCAACATGCAGGTGTCCCAGGTGCTAGAAGAATTTGAGTATTTCAGAATTCAGAAGGGCTAATACTGAGCCCCATGCCTGAGCTGCATGCCGCGGGGGAAGCTGATGTTACAGCTGCTGAATGCCCAAGTGCAAACATCCCAATCACAGGTCAAAATTCACTCTACCAGCACTGAAATCAAACCAGGACCAGCTCTGAATTTAAGAAAAAACAGGTATTCTTAACCAGAAAATAACTCTGGAAATACATTTTCAACTACACTGCGATGGGATCTGCACTTGAGCAGTGCTCCCAGCTAAGTTGTTGTCCTGCCCTGCTGTGAGCCTGGTCCTGGAGGAGACTCTGTCATGCAGAAACAGGACTTTGGGCAGTGAGATATTATGCCTGGACACACATTCCTCAGGAAGGGCTATGACAGCACTCACAAAAAGAGTAACAACGAGCCAGCCAGTGAAAACAGCCTGTGAGTGTACGCTGCAAGGAGCTGTTAAGGACATCTCTGCACATCCCCTCTGTGTAAATGAGCTTGCTACTGGTGGGGAGAGGTCTGGGTCACAACCCAGAAAGCTGGTGGCTTCTCTGCACACGCCACGTGAACATTAATGCCAGCAGTGGCAAAGCATGTTGCCCACTTTACCCTCCCTGGGCAGAGAGCAGTTCAACTACTTGGCTCATTCAATCCCCTCTGCCCTTTTCTAAGACTGATAGCAAGGGCTGGTGCTGTGTAGGTCAGATGGGAAAACTGTGAAGACAGAATAAAGAAAATGCACAGGCTGCCATTAGGTTGCTTTTCTTTTGGTCAATAGTGGCTTTGGATCCTTGATCTCGAGGTGGAAAACTCCATGAATGTGTAAGTAATCTCCTGAGCCATCAAATCCCACCTCTTAATGGGACTGTTCACATTCCAGAACTCAAAATGATCTTGGTTTTGGAGACTTACTGATATCCTTTGCTGAATGGCTCCACTCCTCTTTTTTTTCCCTTCTCACGATGCTTACTTTGAAGCAAAGAGTGCAAAGTAGCACTTGAGGCAGTGAAAAGAGGACCCCGTAACCTAGAATGCTTACTACACCCACAAAAAACCCTTTCCTTTTTTATTGTCCCAAATCCATAAAGCCTGCTTTTCAAAGGGAGGTAGTAAAAGTACCACACTTCAGCAGGTTCCAATTAAAGAAGGCCTAATCCAAAGCGCATTGAAGTTAACAAGAGACTTTTTGTCTCTTTGCTGTTGGGGCTTGGACCAGACATCAGTGTCAGAAATGGTATCTGCAACATGTGCAGGCATTTTAAAGCAGTCCCTGCTGCAGGAGTGCTGGGAGTCTTCCTGCGCCATTATCAGCTCTACTGATCATCCAGCTCTCCCCAACAGCTTCAAAGGGAAATTGCAATTCGTCTTTTTTCACAACCAAAATTTTGCTAAAGCACATACTTCTTTTTTTAATCTGGAAAGATATTTTGAAAGATGATTTCCATTTGCAGTGAATGTTCCTTTTTCTCAGGAAATCCGTTATAAAAGACAGTGTATTCAGGCCAAAAAAAAAAAAGCCAAATCACTGGATTTATTTTTAGGTCTATTTATCAGGTGATAGAAAGACACCTTAAAAGTCAAAATTCTTTTCACTTAGTGAAATCTGGACAAAGCTTTTGAATATTCATTGCAAATACACAAAGCTTTCTGGAACTGCGGTTTCAGCTCTACTGCTACGCCTTGACATTAGTCTGTTGCTATGAATATGGAAGCTTAGAAAGAGATTACTTCTCAGAGGCTGTTTTTATTTCCAGTAAGAAACAAAACTGGCAGCATACCACATTAGCATCAGATGAGTGTGCCTTTGATGTTCTTTGACTATAATATGACTTTGTTTATTTTCTCAGCCTTTTGCAAAATGTTTTATTCCATAGATCAACGACTGTCATAATAGATGACTCAAGATGGAAATTTCCCCCGCATCATCTGGGCGCAGCAGCTCAAAGATGACTGCATTTTCGTTTTACTGTACACTCCAGCCACTCTTCAGTGCCCTGTAAAGCCTCCTTGACCTGGTTCTGCCCTGAGGAGATCCCTCCTTTGTGAACATCCATGCCACTTCATATAGGTGGGGAGAAAGAGTGCTCTTGCCTGTTGCTATGCTAAGAGTTCACCCCTACTTGCAGAGTTCAAAACAGCTTTTGTAAAGCATACTTACCACTTAGGAGAATTAAAGGGATCTCTAAGTCGCCTTTACAGACCAAGGAAGAAAAATCAGTGGCTACTTTTTCCAAAGACTACAAGTTACGCCATCCATTCTGTGGAAGGTCCAGCAGGGGCCACCTCTAAGCTTTCTTCTCTAGGGGCTCCTAAACACTGCCACAACTAAGTAGATGGCAATTATACCATTTTCACTAGAAAGGCATTTTCAACATCAGTTAAGAAACGTAAACTCATCAGAGAGCAGCTGCTGCTGGCTAACCTTTGCCTCTGAGACCACATGCTAGCCCGAAGCCTGGATTGGCCACATGCCTCAGTGCAAGCGATGAGCAGTGGAAGAGGTACGAGTCCTTGCTGGGGGCTGCTCCTGGCTGTCAGCCTGCCCTGTGCACCAGTCCTGGGGGCATGGTGGGCAGGGAGGACAGGAGCCCCTGTACAAGCCCCCTGTCATCACCCAAACCCGGTGGCGCAAGGGAGTTGAGGCCAAGGGAGAGATGGGGAAATTCGTTCACTGAGTTGCCTCACTCCTGAACAATACTCAAGTTGCAGGCTTGTCTATGAGTGAGATTTAAATAAATAACATTTGCTCCCAAATTAGCCAGAGAAGAATAAACATTTTAAGACCTTTTGGCTGTCCTAAGAGAGAATAAGAGGCCTTGCTATACATCTGAAGAATTAAATTGTCTTAATTGCATCCTTGTGCAAAATAAAGCATTACATACAGAAAAAAATATTTCTAAGTGGATGGAAAAATCCACTGGGTTAAAGGAATACTACTGTCAAGTTAAATGTGTGCCTGCATTTGTGTGGTGCAAAAAACAAGCTTTAATAAAACTGAAGAGTCTAATAGGAACATTTCTATGAATTTAAAAATAACAGCAGTGGAAACAATCTCATAAAATAAGTAAACCTCTCCCTTCAATATTTGCAACTCAAGTATTACAACATTAATTTCGGGCCTGGGAATGTGAAAGTAACCATAAATTATGAATTAAGTGCTTTGTTCCACAATACGAGAGGCCCAGGTTTTAAATTCCTTGTCAAGTTGCGGCTCCTTTTATTTCAGTACCACTGCTGGGAGGCAGAATTTAGCCCACTGAAAGACAAATTTCAGTGGAGGAATTACCTGATATGACACTCACCCATCAGGTTTCCAGTGGCCCACACAAGATACACAGAAGGATACCTGACCTGTAGGGAAGGCTTCTTTGACATGACACTTCATACGTACTGCAGGCTATTTTCTTAACCATTTAAAAAGACTCTAAATCTATTATCTATGGATAAGCTGACATTGGTCTTACAAATGAAGAACATGAAATGCAATGTTCACCCAAAGAAGAAGGTACTAGGGCCCCATGAGTGTGCCTATCACACTGTTTTACCGCCCAGACTGGTTGCCTTCCTGGAGCTCTGTGCTCATGCTAGGTTTAATGGGGATGACTCCCTTGTAGACCAGTCTGTCTTTAGACTTGGTCCATGCTGGCTCAGAACAAGATAAGATACTTGCATTTATGTCACTGGGAGCCAGCTTCTTCCTCTAAATCATGTTTTCAGTAGTTTCTCTTGTTCCCCATCTCCAGCTTTTGCTCCTCCAAACTGCTGCCAGGGACACTGCTTTGCCCCAGTTCCCTAAAATGCAGAACATGTTTAATGATGGCATTAAAGCATCATGAAACAGAAAAATAAATTAATTCCAAGGCCTAAAGTGATTTGTATTGTTTACTTGGCATTTGTTGATAGACTTAAGCTCTGTAAGGAGCCATAATAGGATATGATTAGTTAAGATCTGAGTAAGGTATAACAGGATCATGATTTACTAAAGGCCATAACTGTATACAGAAGATTCAAACCAAAATACCACCAGATTGCTTCAGGACCTGCAGGTGCTGATCTTGGTAGGATGTTTTCTATTTCTATGCTTCTGAAAAAACCCAGGGCAGACAGGATGTCCTTAAAACCTCTTTGTCTTTCCTAATTGCCCAGATGTCTTCCAAAATCTGGATATAGGAAGAATTAAAAAAAAAAAAAAAAAGAAAAGAAAAAAGAAGAAAAAAAAGAAGCAATAATTCTTACCCCAATTAAAATTTTTGATGAGGTAGCTCTTAAATCATATGAGGCAGATCTTGCAACATCCTACAAGATGTTACTTGGCAATGACTCTGTAGGCTACTGTAACTTGCTCATAAATACAACTGGAAACCCTGCATCCAAACTTTGTTCCTCATTTACTGTGCAGCAAACTGCTCAGAGAAAATTAAAACATATTCTGCCTCCTATCATCAGGCCTCAGAGAGCAGCTGGTCACTCCCATCGCCTTCAGATACATACCCTGTGGCCTTATCCCCCTCTACCTGGTCAGCAAAACCTCAGTGGTGTCTTCCAGGAGGAAGAAAATCTCTCTGACAGAAGAGGAAGAGAAAAGCCCAGGCTTTACTGTTCTGGATAAAATCTAATTCTCACAGGTGGTACAATTACATCTGGCAAAGAACTGGGGACAGGAGACAGAGTTCTGTCTCCTATTAGATTCAGAAAAGCTGGTGGATGGCACAAGCTGCAGGGAGAGCAGTGGGGAGTTCATCTTGACCAGAAAGAACCTGCAAGCTTCCCTACCCTGTTGGGCATGTGGTGGCCAGAGGAAGATGACTCTGGAGACTTGACCCAAGAGTAAAACTTCAGTGAAACGAGACTGCCCAGATCCAGAGCATAGTGCAAGACTCAGCAGGCACCAGGCTGTCTCCCAGTTTATTAGTGGAGACAAACATGGATAACTCAAAAGTTGTCTCATTTTTCAGGCCTCTTTTCACTCTGTTTGCCTGTTTCTGCCTATCTTCTGGTCACTTTTCTACTGTGTGTCTTCCCTGAGAACTCCCCACCTGTGCTATGCTAAGAGATGGCATATATGCACAGTGCCAATCTCCTTGCAGATACACCCATTAAATAATAACAGGAGAAACCCTCTCGGACACACCAGTTTCACAGGCAGACTAAGGTGGCAGCCATTTACCCTAGAAAGAAACTCCATGTGCTAAAGCTTTTATAAATGTGAAATTAGCCACCTGCAATAACTGTTGTAAAATTGTTACATTAGTAACAGTGATTATTCTCATTTCTTGCTGGGGTATCAGGGAACTAGCACAGAATAGCAGCAAAAAGGACTCCTCCAGCAAATAAGTTAAACCAAGTGTTGCCCCCTCAATGAAACCAGACACCTTGCTGAGATCACTGCAGGGGCTCCTGCTTACAAGCAATTTAAGCGTCACCCTATATCCCCACTGGAAAAGTATAAAAGTGAACAGGAAAGAGTGATCAATTTTTTTAATGCTTGCTAAAAGTTAATCTGGCATGAAAAGAATTACAAGTCACAAGATGCCACAGGAAACTGGAATGTTTAAGCTTAATAAAACCATAGTTCCCAACCCCTTTTTTTCCAGTTTAAGGCATCAGATCTTCAACATGCATTTTCATGAACCCTCTTTATTTAATTTAACGAAGTACTTGAAAGCTCCCGATCAATAGCAAGGCTTCACTCAAGCATATACTGTATCACAGAAGGATCCACCTCTTCTGCCATCAGACTGGCTTGCAGACTTTGGATTGTTGCTTTTTTCCCCAAGCGCTGTCTCCACAGGACAAATGCAGCTACAATCTGTGACTGCAGGTTGTGGGGGTGATTGACTTTACATCGATAGATGTCAGTATGGGACAAACCCAAACACAGAACTATATGCTCCCATTCGGGTCCCAGTCTCCTCGCAAGCTTGTTCAGCTGCTGATCTGTTGGGGAAGTCTTCAAAATAAATGGCGCAATTTCAGTGATATCTGTAAAGAAAAGAAAATGCATACACATGTCACTAGGTGATGCTGCAAATATTAATGTAAGACCTTGATAAAGGAGGGAATAAGCAAAGCTGAGGTGAAAGAATTAATTAAAGAAACGGATTACATACTCACCGAGAAAAATTAATGACATAATCAACTAGAAGATTAATTAGAGGAAAGCTAATGCTCAGTGGACCATACTAGGAAGCCTATTCTGACATTCAAATATCAGAATTCTACTCCAAAGCCAAGACTTCCAAAAGTAATTACAGATTTCAGGGTAGCGAACAAGAAAGAATTTCAAGGAACACGTCTCCAGCAGCCACCGCCATCTGAAAATTAATCTGCTTGCACCAATATGATATAGTGGCAAACAACGAATGTGGGACCAGTAATACCATATTACTTCTATTCTGGGTCTCTATTTTTACACTTTGAAAATAACTTTTGATTCCTTAGTTACTAGGTATTATTCTGTTTATTTTTTCTGTTTTGTTTTGCTGAGGGCTGCTCCCAGGAAATTCTTCAGTCTCCTAAGATGCTACTTACCCTTTGTGACCTGTTATATACGGCAAACTCATCTTGAGGAGACCAGCTTCAGGTCTTTTCTTCTACCTGAATGAACCCATAAGCATGATTCAGGTGAACCCAAATGAACAGGGCATCGACATTGTTCCCAGTACAAATTATGCTTCGTTCCATTTATAGCAACATTTCTGAAGACAGGCATTTTTGTGCTACAGCTCCATTCATCTGGCCTCCTTGAGGCTGTTTTCAGGACAGTCCCATGTTCTCTCAGAGATTTCTGCCCTATGTCCCTTAGTATCATTCGAGCACTCAACATGCCCCCAACAGTTTATCTGATAAGATGTTCAGCATCAAGCTAGTATCTGAGTCATGGAGGACAGGATCAATACAACTACCAAAACAGCTTTCACATGAAGCACTAAGGTAGCTGTGACAAAAACCTCATGGGGACTGCACCAAGTATTTCTTACAAACACAAGTGATCTCTTTATGTATTCCCTGTGGCAATCTGATCATTATATTAAAAAAAAGCAAAGCATTAATACAAACAGTATTAATAGCAGATTGAGAACACAGCACTATTCAGAAACATGCTGTATGGGATCCATCTCACCTAACTACAGGTAGTCTAGTTACACTAGGATTAGTTATCACCAAGGAGAGAAATAGACACTTCTAGAATACAATCCATCTTGCCAGAAAGATGTCTAAAATAAACATATGAATTACTCCTCTAAACATGCACATTTCCCTCAATTGACTATAAAAGGAGCGCTGGGTATAAGCTCGGTTGTTGATGCTGTAAACACTCAGTGATGGTGAAACAATTCTCTCGCCGCCTGTAAATGCAAACCACGTACCAGTTGCTTTAAAAGGGTGTATTTAGAAAAGCAGCATAAGGTATCTGTAAAGTACATTTGCTCTTCAATACCCTTTGCAATTACAAGCTCAAATGAAGGGTCAGCGCAGCCTGCAATAGCTGCTCTACTTTTGTTGCTGAAGATACTGCATCAAAACATCAAAAATATCCCCAAGAAAAAGCTGATTATAGCCTGTCGATCTGAAGCAGCAGACACCCTACAGAAGAGACGCTTTGCAAAATCTAATTTATAGCTCCAATATCATACTCTCAGCCTCCACTACAGCAGAACAGCAACACTAGAAAGCACCACTCCTTCATTTTATCGAAAGTAATTGGTTTTGCATAGAATATCCACAGCCTGCAAATGTTCGTACAGTTTAAGCCCAATCATGCATAAGTACTATACAAAGCTGCTTTGAGTAAAGGGAAAATTGCTTTCTGAAGAGTATTTAGGTCCCTTTGATCTTTCTGTCTCCAGATTGCCAAAGAAACCCAGGGCAAGTGGCTGGTTGCGGGACAGGGCAGAGTGTGCTCCTGAAGAAGGCTGAGCAGTACCGGTGGGGCAGCCCTGTGCTGTCACATCACAAGTGTTACCAGCTCCACAGGTAAGTCAGGACAAGGGACTGCCTTTCATGAATGCAAATATTTGAGAATAATTAA